>BQNB010109194.1:10000-12500 GCA_026074375.1 Tanacetum coccineum | reverse complement strand
TTATTTTCTTTATCTTTTTTTCGTTGGGGTGATTTTTTTTGGGGGGGGGGGGTCGGTGGGGTGGGGGGGGAGGGGGTGGGGGGTGGGGGGGTGGGGGGGGGGGGAGGGGGTTGGGTGGGTGGCGGGGCTGGGGGGGGGGGGTGGGGGGGGGGGGGGGGGGTGGGGGGGCGGGTGGGTGGGGGGGGGGGGGGGTTTTTTTGTCGTTTATGGGGGGGGGGGTGGGGGGGAAGGGGGGGGTGGGGTTTTTAGATGGGGGTGGGGGGGGGGGGGGGTCGGTTTTTTTTTTATTTGGGGGGGGGGGGGGGTGGGGGGGGGTTGTTGGGTCTGGGGGGGGGGGGGGGGGTGGTGGCGGGGGTTTAGGCGGGGTAGGGGGGGGGGGGGCGGGTGGTGGGGGGGGGTGGGGGGGGGGGGGGGGGGGGGGGGGGGGGGGGGAGGGGGGGTGTGGGTTTCTAGGGGGGGGTGGGGGGGGGGGTGGGTGGGGGGGGTGGGGGGGTGGGGGCGGGGGGGGGGGGGGGGGGGGGGGGGAGGGGGGGGGGGGGGGGGGGGGGGGGGATGGGGGGGGGAGGGGGGCGGGGGGGGGGGGGGTGTTTTGTGGGGGGGGGGGGGGGGGTGGGGGGAGGGGGGGGGGGGGGGGGGGGGGGGGGTGGGGGGGGGGGGGGGGGGGGGGGGGGGGGGGGGGTGTTCTTTTCTGTTTTTTTTTGGGGGGGGGCGGGTGGGGGGGGGCGGGTTTGTTGGGGGGGGGGTATTTTTTTTTGGGTGGGGGGGGGGTGGGGGGGGGGGGCGGGGGGGGGGGGGGGGGGGGGGGGGGGGGCGATGGGGGGGGGGGGGGGGGGGGGGGGTTTTTTTCGTGGGGGGGGGGGGGGGGGGGGTGGGGGGTTGTTTGTCTTTTTTTTTTTTTTGTGGGGGGGGGGGGGGGGGGGGGGGGGGGGGGGGGGGGGGGGGGGGCCGGCTGGGGGGGGGGTTGGCGGGAGGGGGGGGGGGCATTTTTTTTTATTTTGTTTTCTTTTAGGGGGGTGGGTGGGGGGGGGGGGGGGGGTGCGGGGGGGGATTTTTATTTTGGGGGGGGGGGGGGGGGGGGCGGAGGGGGGGGGGGGGGGGTTGGGGGGGTATATATTTTTTTTTTTGGTGGGGGGGGCGTGGGGGGGGGGTTGTTTTTTATTTGTTTGTTTGGGGGGGGGGGGGGGGGAGGGGAGGGGGGGGGGTTGGGGGGGGGGGGGGGGGGGGGGTGGGGGCGGGGGGTGGAGGGGGGGGTGGGCGGTGGGTGGTGGGGGGGTGGGGGGATGGGGGGGGGGGGGGGGGGGTTGTTAGTTCGGGGTGGGGGGGGGGGGGGTGGGGGGGGGGGGGGGGGGGGGGGGGGGGGGTGGGGGGGGGGGTGTTTTGGGGTGGGGTGGGGGTGGGGGGGGGGTGGGGGGGTCGGGGGAGGTTTGGGGGGGGGTGGGGGGTGGGGGGTGGTTGTGGGGGGGGGTGGGGGGGGGGGGCGGGGTGAGGGGGGGGTTTCGTGGATTGGGGGTGGGGGTGGGGCGGGGGGGGGGGGGGGCGGGGGGGGGGGGAGGGGGGGGGGGGGGGTGGGGGGGGGGGGGGGAGGGGGGGGGGGGGGGGGGGGGGGGGGGGGGGTGGCGGGGGGGGGGGGTGGGGGGGGGGGGGGGCGGGGGGGGGGGGGGGTGGGGAGGGGGGGGGGGGGGGGGGTGATTAGGTTAGTTTGGGGTGGGGGGGGTGGGGGGGGGTGGGTTTTTTTTTTATTCTTGTGGTGGTGGGCGTATTCTAACTCTTTTTTGTTTGGGGTGGGGGGGGGGGGGGTGGTGGGGGGGGGTGGGGGGGGGGGGGGGTTCTTTTTATGGGGGGAGGGGGGGGGGGGGGGGGGGGTTTTTTTGGGTGGTGGGGGGGGGGTGGGGGGGGGGGGGGGGGGTGGGGGGGGGGGGTGGGAGTGGGCGGGGGGGGGAGGGGCGGGCGGGGTTGTGGGGGGGGGGGGGGGGGGGGGGGGGGGGGGGCTGAGGGGGTCGGTTCGGTAGGGGGGGGGGGGGGGGGGGGGGGGGGGGGGGGGGGGGGGTGGGGGTGGGGGGGGGGGGGGGTGGGTCTGGGGGGGTGGGAGTTGGGGGGGGGGGGGGGGGGGGGGGTGGGGGGGGGGGGGGGGGGGGGGGGGGGTGGGGGGCGGGTGGGGGGGGGGGGTGGGGTGGGGTAGAGCGGGGGGGTGCGGGGGGGGGGGGGGGGGGGGGGGGAGGGGGGGGGTTGTTGTATTGGGGGGTGGAGGTGGAGTGGGGGGGGGTGTGGGGGGGGGGGGGGGGGGGGGGGTGGGAGGGGGGGGGGGGGTGGGTGGTTTATGGGGGGGGGGGGGGTGGGGTGGGGGGGGTGGTGGGGGGGGGGTGGGGCGGGGGGGGGGGTTGGGGGGGGGGGGGGGATTTCTTTATTTTTCTTAATCTCTAGTTCGTGGGTGGGGGGGGGGTGTTTATCTTTTTGGGTGGGGGAGGGGGGGGGGGGGGGGTAGAAGTTTAGTTTGGGGGGG
>BQNB010109194.1:0-2500 GCA_026074375.1 Tanacetum coccineum | reverse complement strand
GCCGGTGGTGCTGGAGCCGGTGGTGCTGGAGCCGGTGGTGCTGGAGCCGGTGGTGCTGGAGTTGGTGGTGCCGGACCGGCAGCGCCCGAAATTACTGGGTGTACTTACATAACATTCATGAAGTGTGACCCACAACCTTTTAAAGGCACCGAAGGTGCCGTGGGATTATGTTAGTGGTTTGAGAAACTAGAATCTGTGTTTCGAATCAGTGATTGCAAGGAAAGGGATAAGGTGAAATTTGCAACTGCTACTCTCAAGGTCCGTGCTTGATTGGTGGAGGGAAGGATTTCTTCATGGGTATTGTGATGATAATGGTACTCCATGGGACTGAGGTGTGAAGTGGGATATGGACCGAGGAATTTTGTCTCGAAGTTGTGTTGCAAAGGCTGGAGCAGAATTGTACAAACTTGAGTTAAGGGGACTGACTATGATGGTATACCAACGATTCAGAATTGGCTTGTTGTGTCCTAGAATGGTGGAGCCTGAGTAGGTGAAGGTGGAGCAATATATTCGTGGGTTGTCGAAGAATATACGTGGTGATGTGACATCATCGAGGCCTGCTGGTATTGATGAGGCTGTTGGCTTATCAGCTCATGGGACAAATAATACAAGACAAGACTGATGAGGTTTCTGAAGGTGAAAAGAGGAAAGGCGAAGGAGATCGTGGTGGTCGTGGTGACAACCGACGCGATTACAATCGTCGGCAAAACCAAAGAAGGGCTAATGCTTGGAGCTGTATGCTCATGCTGCACAAATGAACAACGAAAGTTTAGTCCAAAGTGCAAGAATAAGAAGCATGCTGGGGATTGTTGGAAATGTGGTAAGTGTGGTAAGTTGGGGCACAAGACTGCTGCTTGTTGGAGCCTCGACAGGAAAAAGATGTGACTTGTTTTAATTGCAATGAAACAGGCGTACCGAAAGAGAGATTCCTAAGTTGAAAAAAAGATATATGGACAAAGGTGGAAGTAACTGTGAGCTGTTTACAAGTTGGAGTGTGGATGTACTCAGCAGGATCCATAAAAGTCGTTAAACTGGTACATTTTACTCAATAATCGTTCTAGATATGCTATGCTTTATTTGGTTCGGGTGCCGATTAAAAGTTTCGGTGTCTACAAAATTTTAGTACCTTATGAATATTAAACCGAGGTGAGTTAGATACTTGCTATGAAGTCGAATTTTGGTCGATGGTAAAAGTAGTAAGTACCAATAATGTGTTATCGGGTGTACACTAAATCTTTTAAACCATTCTTTTCCAATCGATTTAATGGTAATAGAACTAGGAAGTTTTGATGTCATTATTGGGATGGATTGGTTATCAAGATATGATGCCGCTATTTTGTGTGGAAAGAAAAAGGTTAGGATTCCACTGGAGGGTAAGACGTTGGTTATCGAAGGCGATAGAAATAATTCCCAATTGAAGATTGTTTCTTGCATTAAGGCTCAAAAGTATATCGAGAAGGGTTATGAGCTATTCTTAGCTCAATTAACTGAACAAGAATCAAAGGAGAAGCGATTAGAAGATGTTCCTGTTATTCGAGATTTTCCCAAGGTATTTCCCGATGTATTACCTGGACTTCCGCCACCCAGGCAAGTTGAATTCCGTATTGATCTTATTCCTGGTGTTGCACCTGTGGCGCGTGCGCCATATCGTTTAGCACCATCTGAAATGAAGGAGTTGTCCAAACAACTGCAAGAGTTGTCGGAAAAAGGTTTTATTCGACCGAGCTCATCGCCGTGGGGAGCTCCGATCTTGTTCATGAAAAAGAAGGATGGATCATTCTGAATGTGCATAGATTACCGAGAACTAAACAAGTTAACGATCAAAAATCGATATCCATTACCGAGGATTGATGACTTATTTGATCAGCTGCAAGGTTCTAGTGTTTATTCGAAGATTGATTTACGATCTGGTTATCATCAACTTCATATCCGCGAGGAATACATTCCAATTACAACGTTTAGAACTCGTTATGGACATTATGAGTTTCAAGTAATGCCTTTTGGACTGACTAATGCACCTGCAGTATTCATGGATTTGATGAATCGCGTGTGCAAACCGTATCTTGATAAGTTTGTAATTGTATTCATTGATGACATTCTGATTTATTCCAAAAATAAAGAAGAACATGGTGAACATTTGAAGACTATCTTGAATTTGCTAAGGAGCGAAAAGTTGTACGCTAAGTTTTCAAAATGTGATTTTTGGCTTGATTCTGTGCAATTCCTTAGCCATGTGATTGAAAATAGTGGAGTTCATGTTGATCCTACGAAGATCGAAGCCATTAAAAATTGGGCTGCACCGACTACACCAACGGAAGTGCGATAATTTTTGGGTTTGGTAGGTTATTATCGAAGGTTTATTAAGGAGTTTTCTCTAATATCCAAACTGTTAGCCTTAAAATATTGAGCCGAACTGCAAGTTCGTTCATTACGTGTACGAGTCTCGGTCATTTAATTAGTTAATGTTGTAATAGTATAATATCAGGAATCGGGCTCGATA
>BQNB010109193.1:10786-22802 GCA_026074375.1 Tanacetum coccineum | reverse complement strand
TTGTATTGGGAGTGGTTGGAACTGTATATGAATTTGTGATGTTCCCTAAATCAACTTCTGGTTCATCTTCATTACTGAAGGACTCAATATAAGTGGCTTCAAGTGTAGAACTAACTCCCATGGTAAACATGTCTTCAGGGCTATCATGTTCATTTAAACTAGCATTATTAACTAATGGGCCAACAACATTAAGTTTAAGACTACCAGTATTAACATCAGTACTGGCAGTATTAACATGTTGCCCAGCAGCATTAACATCTTTGGTACTGCTATCATCTGCAAACTTTTCTTGTTCAACATTCTCATTATTTAGACCATCTTCAACCTGCTTTTGAGCATCATCAGCAGTTTTTGGTTCACCATTATCAACATCCTTGGTAGGTGAATCAAAGTATGAAGTATCTTTCCTAATTGGCATCACAATTCAATCTTGACTGTTTTCTTCTGATGTACCTACAGAGTCATTAGAAATTGTACATGCAGTAACTGGTACATAGTTCATAGATTGGGTTAGAGAATCAATATCAAACAGCCATTTTAGACCATTCCCTTCTATCATAGGTTTATTCTCTAAAAACCCAATATGCAAGTTTTCTTCTACCCTCTTAGTTCTAGTGTTGTATACCCTAAAAGCTTTACTACTCAAAGAATATCCAACAAAGAAACCTTCATCACTTTTGCCATCAAACTTGCCTAGACTGTCTAAAGTATTAAGAATAGTAACATGACAACCAAATGGTCTCATAAAACTTAGAGCTGGTTTAAAACCTCTAAAAAGTTCATAAGGTGTCATGTTATGAGGCTTAACTACTAAGACCCTATTCTATACATAACAAGCCCCCCCCCCCCCACCCCAAAAGAAACTGCTTTTCAGCCCAAAATGTTGTAGGTAACTTAGAGTCAGCTAACAATGTTTCTAAGCAGCCTCAATTAGTGCCTATTCCTCCTCTCATCTACACATTTTGTCTAAGGAGTCCTATCTAACTATATTCTCTCTTAATACCTTTTTCTCTGCAAAAATCATCCATGACTTTGTTCTTAAACTCTGTTCCATTATCACTTCTGATTATTTTCACATTCCTATCCACTAGGTTTTCTATTTCTTTGATAAAGTTCTTAAGGATCTCACTGGTTTCTTTAACACCCACAAATTTACACGCAGCGGAACCAACATTGGGTGTTAAATCATAGCTCAATTACACATAAATTACCAAGAATGACTCAAAAGAGACGTTAAAAACTAGTTCATTTAATAGAAATTCCATAGTGCAAAATTTCCACAAGATATAACCAAAACCAACATATATGTTTTAAAACCATAACCATATTTTAATTGAATTAGTGAGGAATGGAACTTTAAAAACAATTTAACAAAATGAAATAGCACAAGGTCCTCCTCGTGTGCTCCAAGTCTTCAACCTTGATTACCTGAGATAAAACATGCTAAAAAGTCAACGAAACGTTGAGTGAATCCATAGATTTTAATGAATATAAAGAATTGAACACAAGTCTTATATCATATAAGTAAACTTGTTTACACCAATTTATTAGCTACTAATGCAATGACTCGGATCACGACACATTTAGATCGCACATAGTGCATAATAAAATAATAATAATAAATATCAACATATGCCCCCGTTATTCAGTAACATTTTCCACGTACTAACTCAAACCTCGAATACAAATATGACTGTAAATTGGGTGTTCAAAATGGATCATCCCCAAACCACCGAACCATGGTTGATCAACCCCATATATCTATAATGTGATTAGCGTCAGCCCATCATAAGCAATTAACGAACACATGGGGTCTTAGGCAATAAGTACTCATGCATTTAATCGATTTATCAGACTAGCAACAGCCGAAAAACTACTTGAGTTCGTTTTATAAAACTTAACCCCCCCTCGCCCCCGCATGTAGTCACCCTCGCGGGTTTAACAAAATATTTAAATTTAAAGGCGAGGCTATGAACTCACCGTTTATAGATGATCGAATGAGAAACCATGTATGAGAAGATGAATCCAAAGATTAGTCGAGACCTATAAAGCAAGTCGCGACTTAGAATGATATATGATATCATTATAAGAGAATAGTTATACAATTACAATAATTAAAATACGAAACAAGAACAATATTGCACCAAAATAAACAAAGTGTTTTTTTTATAAGTCAAATGATTACTAACATGTGGTCATATCACATAAGCATCTACTAAGTTCCGCCCTTAATTCCTATCTCAATCATACAGGACAAACTTTTAATTTTTTCCAAACCTAGACGTAAAAGCCAATTTTCTGATTTTAGCCATTTTCATGAGAGCATAATTCCTAAACCATAAAAGATAGACATGAGGCTTTCACCCCTAGAAAGACCTTGAAGTATAATTTCCAGAACATCAAGCCTCACATTTCATTTATTTACCAATTTTTAGAAACGGTTAAATTACTATCGCTAACTCAAAATAGAAAACTTTCTTTGCAGAACTTAGTCACATTCACAGGACCATATCTATTAATCCATAAAAGATATGAAGGTAAGGTTTTCACTCCTGGAAAACCACATGAGTCTAGTTTTCAAAACATTAAGCCAATCCTTCAACTGATTTACCAATCAACGGGAAATAAACTTTTACTAACTGAAGGTCAAAACAGAATATTAACTGAAATTTTTACTTTTGCCGTTTTAGTCATAACTCCTAATCTAAAATAGCAATGAGGTTGATTCCAATTGGAGGAGTTAGCTTATGATGTCTAGTATTAATCCAAGCTTTATAATCTATCCTACTAAATTAAACCAGGAGACAATGTTACATTTTCAACAGTGGTTAGAATTGGTCCGCAATCGTAAATTAGACATAACTTTCTCATACGAAATCGATACAAGAGTATCCAACTCGCACAATGAATCTTAAGACTTACTCTATCCTAATATGTAATTTTATCAGTAGCTATAGACCAAAATTTTGGAGAATAAGCCACGACAACCTGCTGTCCCAAAACAGTCCGCAAAATCTTATTCTAGATCAATCAATAACACTTCCAAAACCTTAATTAATCCATCACAAGGCTACTAATCATCAAGATACATTTTCTAACAAACATTTTTCATCACTTACACTAATCAATCAAGATCATTCATAACCAATGCTTGCATGATCATAAAAATCAAGGATCAAGAACATGCATTAACTAGGAAATCAAAACATTAGAAAAGGGGGGTTTAGGAAAATACTTACCACACAAAATGAGAGAAGGGATTGATCAAACACAACACCTATGTGGTGTTTGTTGGCTGCCGAATTCACCAAGGCCAATCCAAAGAAAACCCTAGCTCTTTTTTTTCCTATCCCAATCTTGCTCAAAATCACTTATTATCAAACCCTAACAATCTTGTAACCTCCAAACAAGTAAAAACCCTAAAAATTCAAATCTTCAAGAAATCAAAAACCCATGAGCTCTATGCATGATGATTTTTATTGGTGAGGGATGATTAAGGTTTATGGTAGGGATGATTTGAGGTTAAAAGAATGGGATTTGATGGAGATTTGGAGGTGGAATGGTGGTTTTTCTCTTGGGGCTGTCGAACAAAAGAAGAGGGAGAGAGAAGTCTGTCGATTGATTTCCTGTATTTGTGTTATGTGTGTGTTTTAAATAAAGGTGGGTGGATTTATATAAGGTTAATAACTTGTTGCTAAAAGAAAAAATGTGTGTGTTGGTTTGTTTGTCCGACCGGTTATAGGAGATAGGAAGGGAGTGGGCTTTGGCCCATTCTTGCCTAATCTACATTACCTATTAATCTTGGGCCTTAATACCTTTCCTAGCCCGATACTTTTTACTAAACCGTGATTTTCGTCTCGGGTGCAATTTAAAACATGAGGAAAGTGAAAAATACAAAAATAAAAATAATTTGGCACTCAAGGCCCGAATACGGAGTCATTGGTTTCTCGATCGTTAAAAACGGATAAAATTTTAAATTATAGCGCTTTTTACTTAAAATCGACGATTTTTATATAAAACGACGAAGTAGTGAAAAGTAAAATTTTAGAAATTTAGAAAATTAAATATAAGTTGAAAATTAGTAGTGACCTTAAATACGGGGTTTTACATCTTTCCCCCCTTTTAGGAGCGACGTCCCGACGCTCGTCTCTTCTTACTTGTCATATTCTTACTCGAGAATAGATGCGGACATTTCCTCATGAAGTAATCTTCTCTTTCCTATGTGAACTCCGAACCTCACCATGAGTTACATCGAACCTTGACTATGAGAATACGGCTTGGTTTGCGTTGCTTCGCTTCACGGTTTATTATTTCTATCGGTTCTATAATAAAGTGCAATTTGTCATCGAGTCGATTATAAATTCGATTTGTCGAGGTAATGGAAGTACCGACAGATCGTCAGGAAACATCTTTGGAAGAAAATCACGAATCACCGCCTCAATTTCTAAACGTTTCTCCATCGGTTCTCAGAAGATGATGGAATTTCTAATCCGCCAATTTACTTACTTACGCTCAGACGTTTATTTCCAACAAAGAGTGACTACGAAAGGTAGTAAAGAAAAGAATGGAAAAGAATTTGACTCATGAAAACAGACACGAGACTTTTCTCGAGTGTTGAGTTGGATAGACTTACTTGCATAGTGATCATTGTTAAGAATACACATAATTTTTTTTTACTTTTTAGAAGGTTTAGGTAAAGGGTTAGTTTCAATAAGGTTTAAGGGTGACAATTACCAACATGACGAGGTTCCTTCTGAATTATACATAGGTGATCAGGCTATGTATAATTGAGAAGTAATATTGACATGCTTGCTTTCGTCAAAAATTTATCTTCGTGTTCGAGGTGATAATAGGATATTTTTGTAAAGTGGCAAGTTTGTATTCGTGGTAAAAATAAAATAGTTCTTGATATGGTAATAGTTTTATATATGTTTACTCATTTGTTATTTTATTTTTCATTATTATTATAAAGAGTTTTTATACGTGACAGAAATTGGAATGAAGTACAGGGTGGTTACAATTTGCTTATAGAAAATTTTTCGCTGAGAACTTTATAGTATTTACCCATTTTACCCTAACAGCATTAACTTGTCCTGTATAAGACCTAGCAGTATTAACAGCTCTAGGCCTTCCATTATAATAATGTCTTTTTGTAGTATGCACAGATGTTCTAGTTAATGTTGTTTTCTTATAAAAGGCCCTTAGCAATTTGATTGTGTTTGTTTAGAAAAATGTGTCTTTGATTTAGCACTATAAACTACTGTTTTTGGGTGAGCAGTATTAACAGGTCTAACAGTATTAAGTGGTATGAGGCCAGTTTTCAACAAAACTGCTTTTGGAGACATATTCTTGTTTACACTAGGGTGTGTGGTTTTGGCATCCACCCTATTGTAATTATTTCTAGATACTATGCCTTTTCTTTGATGATTATCACAATTAATCTGCAAATGATTAAAGCTCCCACAAATAAAACAAGCCTTGTTATACATCCCAAATTCACTACCTAGTTGATTGGACTTCTGACCATTCCAATTTCTCTGATTCCCTCTAGGACTTTGTGATCTATACATCTCTGCATACCTAACTGACTTTTTAACTGGTTTTTCTATTCTAGCAGCAGTAGGAATAACAGTTTTCTTTTCAGGCTTAGTCTTAGACTCATCTTGTTCCTCATCATCTTACACCCATTCCTTAATAATTGGAGCATTATTATTCTCCCTAACTTTCTTAGGTTCTACTTTACTAACACTTTTACTAGTGTTAGACCCACAACCTTCAACAAAGCTACATTTGACCTGTGATTCTTGTTCTTTTACCAAAGACTTATCAGAATTCTCCTTAGAATTATCTGATTCCTTTTCACAACCAACAATAGACTATTTCTTACTATTCTCAGGACCATAGCCTTTGAATTCAAGCTCTTTGAATTCATCAAGACCAGAATAAGACAGATCTAGTTTGTTAGGTCTATTATAAATTAGTGGATGAGGTGGAGGAACTGCACTATATCCAAAACCCTTTTTACTCTTGTCAGTAATCTGACTTCCTAACAACTGATCTAAGTCTTTTGAGGCCATACCAAATTTCTCAATTTTAAAATCAATGGCATCCTTTTCTTGCTTAATTTTTTCAAACTCTGTTTTAAGCGTATTAATTTCATATTGTTTGATTCCTACTTCTCTTTTAAAGACAACAACTTCTTCACTAAAAAGAACCTCATTCTTCCTATATGTGACAAGTTGTGCCTTAACGGTATCTAGTCCTCTTTTATAAGTGATTGCCTTAAATTCAGTTTCATGTTTTTTAGCAACCAAATCATCATATTGTTTCTTAAAAGATTCATAGTTTTTTAGACAAGATTTAGAGCAAGTTTTATCATTGTGTACCTCTGAGTCTGAAAACACCATTAGAGCTATGTTTGTCTGTGCTTGTTCTTCTGCCATGTCACTCCAATCAAAACCTACACCATCAATAGCCAACATTGCCTTGGAAGTGTCTTCTTTGTTTCCTTGCTTCCTAGTGTTATCTTGATTTCTGAACTGATCTTCCTTGCTTCTTGGTGCTCTGCACTCCCTGGCAAAGTATCCCAACTTATGACAGTTGTAACACTCCACCTTAGATTTATCATATCCAGCAATATCATTACCATTAATAAAAATCTTCTTGCCTGTCTTCTGATAGTACTTCTTTGCTCTTACACTTAGCAAAGAGAGCTTCTACTTCAAATCCATTTCTTCCAAATCATCTTCATAAGAATTATTGCTACTAAGTCCTGGTGTAAGACATAAAACCATTAGAGATTATTCAACATTGAAAGCATACATAGTATTATCACTGACACGAAAGTACCACTTGTGAGACCAAGCAGTGTTGCATCAATGGTAACATGGCCTAGTGTTTTGGAGCAGTCATGAAGGCCAAGTTTTGAGCACCACTACTTGTACCAACATATTTCTTTACCTTTTGTTCAACAATTTTAAATTTGTTGTACAAATCATCTATGCTCATAGTCTCAACTTCAGGCTTATTCATCCACACAACTATAAGAGTGTTCCACTCAGGTGGTAAGCTGCTCAAAAATTTTGAGTTTAAGTCTTCTTGGGCAATGATCACACCCAAAATAGCAAGCCTACTGACTATCTTCTGAAGCCTATTGAAAATAGAGTCAAGAGACTCTACACTTGATGCACTGAAATTCTCATATTGTTGCTTTAAAAGTGTTTTTTGAGTTTTCTTGGTAGCTGCATTACCTCCAAATCTTGTTTCTATGGCAGCAAACATTGATTTAGCATCTGGATACTAACTGAATGTAAGTTGATGTTCATTAGGAAGAGCCATGAGTAGCAAACCCCTAGCCTTCACGTCATTCTTTTTATTTGTCTTCTCTTCAGCAATTACAGGTATATACATCTTTGTAACTGATGTACCATTCTCCTGTGTTGTTTATGGTACTGAGACCCATGAATCACCATTTTCTATCACCTCCCAAAGTGCATAGTCTTGGATCTGGAAGTACTGCTTAATCCTTATAACCCATATCTCATACTCACCCAGTTTTAGTATGGGAAGCTTTGCAATAGTACCACTATTTGTAGATTCAAACTCTAAATCTTCATAATCAAAGTTTCTCAAAGCAAATCTCTGATACACTGTGATCAAAATCTAATCGATTCATTATAGGTTGTCTAAGTTAAAATTACCTTGGATAAATATCCAAAAATAACTTGTTGTAAGAAACTTTGTATGTATAAATAAAGTGTATGCGGAATCTAACACCTTAATACCTAGAAGTAGTAGTGAAAATAAAACAGTAATCTTGAATAAACAAAGATATAACCAAACGCTCCAATATTATTAGATCAATAATACAAGTACTCTTCACTTAGTACTAGGGTTTACAACCTTGAAGCTTTTCTTAATCGACTTTGACAACTATGAAGATTTATATGCAAAACTGATATACCAACTAATGCCCTAGAGCCTCCTTTTATAGACTTAAGGAGTCCTAGTCGGCTTACAATACATTCCTAAGATATCTTAACTCTTTTTCTAAACAAAACAAAAATCTTTTAAATAAATACATTATGTATATCTTATACATAAATATCTCAATTCTTATCTTCACAAGTATTCTTGTTCTCCAAACAATCTTTATCTCTTTAATTCATCTTTATCCTCTTGACAGTAGAAAGTCTTGAAGCACTTGTAATCCTTTCACCAGCAGCACTAATAAACATAAGCAGTAGTAACATTAGTATTAGCAGTACTAATATATACTAACAGTAGTAACTTGTACTAGCAGTCTTAACATTTACTACTAGCAGCACTAACTACTTACCTTATATGTTCGTCCCGTTCAACGCTAAGCAACTTAACTTCAAACTAACAGCAATAACTTTATGCTTTTAGTACTAATTGATACTACAGTAGTAACTACATTGGTAACTTATACTACCAGACTAACAACATTAGCAAAATTTCCCATTAATACCTAGCAGTAGATAACTTCTAAAGAATCCATGTAGTCTATTTAAGTCCCAACAAACCATCAGTAACCAGCACTAGCTGATGTAATAAGCAGGTGCATCACACCATTCCCATAATAACCACCAAAGGGCATTATTATGTAGTAAGATATTGCCTCCATTCTCATGCTCCCATAGATCATAGTCCTCTATTTTGAGTATTGGCAGTTTTAGTGCAGACAATGTTTTGGGTAGTTCTGATTGTGACTCCATCATCTCTTTGAATATAATCTGTATAGATTTATGTTCTTCTATTCAAAGTTTCTCAACAAGCGCTGATACCATATGTTGATACCCTTTTTAATGGATCTATTAGCTTGTTTAAATCTTATTGTGTGGATAGATCCAAAACAACTATAGTAGAAAACTACGATATGAAATACACCAACTATGCGGATCTAGTTTTGCAATACTAAAATATATAATAAAACAATAACAAACTTTACTAAACATTCAGCCTCACTCTAAATAGTGATAGGGTTACAAAATAACCTTGAAGCTACAAATATCAAAGATGTACTAAACAGATATATCAAACTACATACCCTAGGACCTCCTTTTATACACCAAGGAGTCCTACAAGGCTTACAATACTTTCCTAACTTATCATGATCTTTTCTATAAACAAACGTAATCTCCTAAACAAATAAGTTATACATATCTTCTTTACATATAACTAATACTTATCTTCGTAAGTAATCTTGTTCTCCAATCAATCTTTATCTCTTCTCTGTCAGTATAATCCTTCCAGCAGTCGTAATCACTCAGCAGTTGTAACTGAGCACAAGCAGTATTAACCACTTAGAAGTTTACTCTAATAGTACTAACATACACTAGCAGTACTAACTTTTGTACTAGCAGTAGTAACTACTTAGTATATTTTTAGTCTTCATCTCTGAGCAGTCTTAACTTCTATTAGCAGCAGTAACTTTATGCTAACAGTACTAATATATACTAACAGTACTAATATATACTAACAGTAGTAACTAGCAGTAGTAACTTTTACACTACCAGTACTAACTACTTAGAATAATTTTCATTAGTATTACCAGCAGCACGAAGTTATGCTTAACAACACTAATATATACCTGAGCAACAGTAACTTTAAGAATATCTTGAAGTCTTTTTAAACCCAACAATCCTCCCCTAAACTTGATGTTCATCTTCTGAATCTTCAAGTTTCATTAAAAGTCTTCACCATCACCAGGAGGATGCATTCAAACACTTCATTGACCCTTTTCCTGCTTTGTCATGAGCTTGAGTAGTTGATAACACATCTCATTCCAATGGTCAGCTTGAAGCTTTTTGTTCAGCATGTTTGTGATTGTTATTGGTGTAAGGGGATATCTTTTCTCAACCAACATAAAGATATGTAGATTTTTAAACCTCACAAAGTGCACTCCACAGGTATCAAACAGCTTCCAAATAGTCACTTTGTATCCTTGTAGATTTCTCCATACTTCACTTTTTATGTCAGGTTCAAACATTACTTTCAGATCACCCCATAACACTCTTTCATAATCCTCCTCTGGCCTTGTATTCCCATGTTTAGCTTTAACCAACTTCCAGAGGGTCTCCAAGTCTTCTCTATCAATATTCTGAAGCATCTTAATCATTGATAAGTATCTTTTTGAACTTCCATCAGCTCTTATCAATTGAAAGTATCCAAACTTTCCTTCTTTAACAATCTTGTATTCAACAATCATTGGAGGTTTGGTGGCTAGAGGTATAGCATCAATTGCTACCTCATCATCTTTAACTATCTCAATATGCTTTTTCATCTCTGCCTCCTCTTGATCATCATCTTTTTCAGCTTCTACATGCTCATCTATCTTCTGCTTCTTTGATTTATCAGATTCAAGCTCATCTCCTGCTCTTTTAGAACTTCCTTCAGTTCTTGTCACACTGCTTTTCACCACCTTTGAATCCATAGGAACAAATGAATTTACCTGTTTGTATGCTTTGTCAAAGAGCTTCTGAATTTCTTCATAACTCCTTCCTTTCAACTGATTGTGCTTGTATCCACCCATATTCTTCAGGTATAAACACATTATATTCCTCATCTGAGTTTTGGTAGGTGGTTTACTTCTTTGCTCTGCTGCTCTCTGTGCTGCAAAGAACTTTTTCCTTTCAGCTATCATCTCCACTAACATTCTTGACTTTTCTTCAATGGAGATTTGTTCTTGTATTTCAGCTTGGAGTCTTGCAGCTAATTGCTCATCAGCCTCAATCATAGCTTGAATGCTATCCAGTTCTTTAATAATTGCTGCTCTGCTAGCTTCTTCTTATGTAACTCTTTCTTTTTGCATTCTTTCCAACTCTGCTTGTTCTTCAGCATGCATTCTGAGTGCCATTTCTTCATCAAGTACAATTTGATCTTTCTTCTTTAATGGCTTTTTAGGCTCAACCATTTTTGCCTTGCCTTTGTCTTTTGCTTGTGGAAGTTGTGATGCTTGTGAAGAAGAAACTATTGGTGTAAATACAGGTGCTTGCTCCTCCTGATCATGAAAGATAATTCCTTTTGCCTTTGGTCTTGTGCTGGCAACATCAGTAGTAATTGTTGTGGCAACAGTTGTAATAGCCTTTGGTTTAGCTGCTTTGATCTCTATCAAGGTCTGAGCCAGAGTCAACTCATTAACAGTTGTTGTAGCACCGGCAGTAGTAACTACTTCACCAGCAGTAGTAACTGGATCAACAACACTAACTAGAATTGAGCTTGTAGTCTTAGCAGCATTAACTATAGGCTCTTCAAACACCTCATCACTAATAAGAACATCAGTATCAAACATCAAATCTTCATCATTTCTCCCTTGAGTCTCATCAATCAAGGTCACTTCTTTATCAGCATCAAGATCAGCTATTTTCCTCCCCTGTTTGGATGCATCCTCCTGAGCACCCAAACTAACATCATTAGAGGATTCTACCCTGCTAGCTGAACCAACCTTCCTTAACCTTTTGAGCCCTGAAGTTCTTGATTCTTTCTCTTTTCCAACTGCTTAACTCTTCTCTTTAAACTAGCAATCTCCTTTGCTTGAGCAGTCTTTGCTTCCTCCAAATCAAGAACCTGCTTTTGTAGTTCGGTACATAAATTCATCAATTCAGTAAGTTGCAATATATCCTCACCACTTTGAGGTGGATCATAAGAAGGGGTAGATATATGTTCCTCATTAGTAGCCTCATCAGGGATAGGCTCTATAGAACCACTGTCCTTCCTCTGTTTCCTTTTAGACTTTTTTTAGGCTTAGATGAATCTTCACCCATGTCTTTTGGAGCTTGAACCATCATAGTTTGAAACAGAGGGGTGATTCTCCCAGAGAAACCTTTTCCTTCCCTCTTCATATTAGCAAAAATCTTCTTTGTATGGGAAGGTGTAACATAAATCCCATTATGTTTGGACATTCCTTCAACTTGTTTGTTGATAAGTGTAGAATACACATATCTATTTATGCTTAAAATAACCCAAATAAACCCAAAACGGATCAAAAATGGCA
>BQNB010109193.1:0-10619 GCA_026074375.1 Tanacetum coccineum | reverse complement strand
GGCTTATGAGCTACCAAGAAATGCAAAAAAGATAGAAATTAAAGCACAATTAAGCCAAGAACAAGGGCTGGAAAAGTAGGTGCTAGCACCAGGGGAAGTCTTTGGTTTTTCTAAGGGGTAAAAAGCCAGCTTAAAAATAAGCTGGTAAAAAGCTCCAAAAAGAAAACAAAGTGAAAACAGATGGATATAAGCCTGAAGTGATGTTTGTTTACAAAAAATTAGGGGCTAAAAACAACTTTTACCATCTGGTCTTTTTGCAATTGAAAATGGCAGTTGAGACTCAAAGCTTTGACTAAAAATTTGACAGATTTGGAGAGAAATGAAAATGATAATACAGACTTAAAAGACACTTGGTTTTACCTTGTTTTGAGACTCTAATTAACACAAAATTGATCTTAAACTATCTCTTTCTAAGATTCTAAATTATAAGCTGATATGAATGAATAGAAAACTACAGATTTAAACAACAACTAATGAAGACCTTGAAATTGAAATTTAAACCTTGAAAACCTCAAACAACAGAGTAAATCTACTAAATTGAGTTAGTTAAACATGGCTTAATAACCACAACCCATTGAAAATCCATTTTTGACCCATTTTGGGCTTGACCCAAACACCCCTTTAAAGTTATGAAAACTAATTTTAGGCTAATCTAAGCTAATTAAAGGCAAGATTTATATGAACAGATATTAGAAGACTCAAAAGAAGGGCAAATAAGCACTTAAGAACAGGAAATAAGAACTTTTAAGCAAGATTGAAATTCAACAGTACAAAGCTATATAAAAGACAGAATTATTAAAAACAATGAAATAAGATATAAAACAATGCAGGAAGCTTCAAATAACAAACTATGATATAAATAAGCTCAAGATAACAAGAAATAAGCACAATAAGCAAAATTTAAGCAATGCTACAATAACTCAAAGCAAAAATTTAAAAAGAGGACTTACACAATCCTTGCTCTAAACAGGGTACAATAAACAGTCTACAAGCTCCAGCTTGTATAAAACAAGCTCGTAAGGGTCTATAAGCTCTTTCAAATCAGCTTATCATCCAATATTTGCTGAGGTATTTAATGGGTGATTTTTTTTTAATTTTCTTAACTATTTTTATACTTAAGTCTTTATCTGATTAAACAGGTTATAAAGGAGCTAAATAAGAGTTTTTAAAAAAAAACATGAACAAACCTTAATACTTCAAAACAAAATATAAGAACTTAAACTTAAATTTCATTCATAAGAAAAACAGTTTACAATTTAGTTGAAAGAAATAACTTAAACTAGGTTAAACTAAAAACTAAGCATAAAAACTAACTGCCCCCAAGGGCTTACAAATGAGCTTATTTATAAGAAGACTAAGAAGCTTCTAGGTCTTCAAGTCTTGGCCTCTTATTTCCTGTGCTTTCTTTGTGAGAGGGATTGAGAGTGTTTTTTTTGTGAGGAGAACAATAGCTCAATCTTGACCATTTATCTTTTCTTGATGCCCAATCCGTGATCTCAACCCTTCATTCTTTCTTGTCCAATTGGAAGTTTGGGGATTGTTAACATGGCAAGGGGCCATGTGGGGTGTGGGGTTTGTTGGTGGTGGCATTTTTGGACTGTAGCAGAGGTGAGGGGAGGGAAAACAATTATGGAAATTTAGGCGGGAAATGGGGTTTATCTGTTTTGGGGAAGATGTATAGTGACAGGGTAATAGTTTGGGTATTTGGCATAAATGGCCCCTCAACTCATATGTTGTTATTGCAAGACAAGTCCTTGTGGTGGTTAGTGTTTAGGGTTTTGGCAGGTTAAGTCCCCCATGGTTATATAAGGTATTGCAATGTAGGTCCTTGTAGGATATGAGTTTGAGGGATTGGCAGATTCAGCCCCTTAACTTGTTTGTGGGCTTATAACTAAAAGGTATTGGGCTTTTTGTTTAGTATTGGAGTAGGCTGACATGGGCCCACTAGGTGGGTATAGGTGGGCCCACTTTTGACAGTTATATTTTCGGGTTCAGTTTTCGATGCTCTTTTCAATGCCATATCCCGGGGTTGACTTTGACTTCGTCTTGATTTCATCAAATTCACAAACGTTGTCGAGTCGATCCGGAAATTTCCGTTTTCGCTCCGTTTTCAACCCTTTTGAACCCTTGGCCTCAGTTTTTCGCGCTCTTTCCAAATCCATGCTTAGTTTTGTTCGGCTTAGCTTCATTTTTGTCCTTTAGTGAATATCCGGTACCTGCACAGTATAAACACAAAAACAGGCATATATGTGGCATTTTATGTGCGTTTTTGGTCGTTTAGGGTCGATTTTAAAGGTAAAAGGTATGTGTATTTAAACACATACCAAAATCCCCCATACTAAACCGTTGCGTGTCCCCACGCAATGCTATGAAGTAAGCATTTAGAAAACTAAGAATCTTGATCCCCCTCGACTAATAACCTCGAAAAGTAGCTAAGTGTTTGTCAAGGAAAATAAAGAATCAATAGCTTCGACAAGCCCCGTTTTTACCACTTCTTTTTTTTTAAATATATACATTGACTAACACTAATATTTTTGGATTTTTCATTTTTCTCATTTTTTGTACTTTTTATTTTAAGCAACTAGCTAACTTATTTGACTTTCGTTATTGTTAATTTGGGATCATAGAACAAGATGCATTTCAATCCTAAAATGCCCCTAAACGGATAAATTCATCGTTCCAAACCAAGCTTAAAACAAAATCACTGCTAAGTACAAGTATAGATGCTAATGCTACTCATATTTGTAATTTGTAAACTTTTCTCTCCGGGCAATTATTATATTAAGGTGAATGTGCTATTTTGAATTTCAACCATGGATCAACGGTTTTTATGCAAAATTCTACGCTTCACGTTTCACCTGAGAATATTGAGTTTAAAGGCGAGATCATCCCATGTAGCGACTTTCGTCTCGGCACATCCCAACCTCATCGGCTAAGTGACCAGGCTTTTGACACCCCACAAAGACTAGTATCGGGACTCACGGACCTTTGGTTTCAAAAACTCTTAGGTTTCTCGTTTAGACATATTTGTTTTGGTATTTTTCAAAAATTTTGGTAGGCTTACGTGAAAACAACGGCTGCAGGTAAAATCAAATCGAAAGATCCCCCCATACTAGAACTAAACATCGTCCTTGATGTTTTACGAAGGGTTTCTACACAAATCCTAAACCGTTTATGAATTATGCTTAAAGATAAACGTTAGTCGATTAGATTTGGATATCGGATTCCCAATATGAAGCTGAGGATGTGAAGCTCTTGTGATCGAAGGACAAAAACTGCGAGCACGAGAGGCTTCAGAAATCCAGGACATCCTGGACAATACAACACAAAACACAAAACATGGAAAAAGTAGAGGCGAGCCTCCTCACAACAACAAAACACTTATTCATTACTACATAGCTAGCATACTAATACTACGGATGAACTAGGATGCGAAGAGAAAATTTTACGATATATATATAAAAAAAGACATCTTTTTGAAAAATTTAAGTATAAATTTGAACTACGACTAAAAATTTTTATTGACTACATCTCAAAAATTGTTGATTTAAGTTTAATTTTCAAAAATAGCACGTATTATTAGTCCGGTTAAGATCTTATGGGAGAAAAAGTGACAAATTACACTTATGATCTCTTAAGATTTCCAAATAATCCTTGTTTAGCATCCAACTTCTACTTAACACTATCATTTTTGGTTCTTCGCAAATTCGCGAACGCTTAGCCTAAAAGTTAAGGAACAAGCTAGAGCTCAACACGCTCGATCGAGTCAAAATTTATTCTTATTCTACCCAGCAGGAAAGTCAAAATTGTGACAAAACACTTATTATATTTTTAAAAATTTTAAATTTTTTTTCTTTCATTTTTTGGTATTTTTCGAAAATTTTGGTGGTAAAAACGGGCTTACGTGAAAACAGCGCTGCAGGCACAATCAAATCGAAAATCCCCCCATACTAGAACTAAACATCGTCCTCAATGTTTTACGAAGGGTTTCTATATAAATCCTAAGCCGTTTATTAAGTATGCTTAAAGAAAAATGTTAGTCGATAAGATTTGGATATCGGATTCCCAAAATGAAGCTGAGGATGCGAAGCTCGAGGTGAATGAAGGACAAAACCGAGAGGCTTCAAACATCCGGGAAATCCTAGACAATAAACCACAAAACACAAAACACGAGATAATGGTAGAGGCGAGCCTCTTCAAACACAAAACACATATTAGTAATTAGAAAGAAGATAGAATGGATAAGCATGGGTTGCCACCCATGAAGCGCCTTGTTTTTGTTAACAGAGTCACAAGCTCGACTCGACCCCGAATTCATTGGTCCATGGGGGAGCAAGTGGAAGATAAAATCTCCATCGGACTTTCATTCAAGATAAAATCTCCCCTGCAGAGGGTGGTGATAGTGAGATGGGTGGTGATGGTGATGGAGTAGTCATGGCCAGAAGTCTCTCAACCTCTGCCTCTGGTGGAAGGGATATGGAAGTCTGGGGTCGGATGGTAATCCTAGCCCCAATGGTAATGTCAGTGGAGGGTGGTGGTATAATAGGCTCTGTTCCCTCAGGTGGGAAGACAGGCTCATCAGCAGGTATGATGGTAGTAGAGTCGGCCGGAGCTAAGTGCTCCTCCTCCTCCTCGTCCTCCTCATCCTCCTCGTCCTCATCCTCATCCCTGGCGTCATCCCTAGATGAATCGCCGTCATCATCATCTCCATCATCTCCCCCGTCCATAGGATAGTCAACCGGACCATCCTCTGTCTCATCATCCTCGTACCCCTCTGGATCCTCCTCGGGATCCGACTCAGTAATGTATCCAGGTGACTCAGCAGTGGGTGAATCAATAGGTGGTAATGGCTGTTCCTCAGCCGGAAACTCATGGTCGTCCTCCAATGGTATGTACTCGGGATATATAGGCTCCGGCACATAGTTAGGGTCATGTGCCTGTATGAATAATGGCTCACGCTCATCCTCTTCCTGAGGAACCGGCGGTGTCTGTGGATTTTCTGGACCTAGTATAAAATCTGGTGATGGTGGGGCTACTGCTGTAGCGGAGGTACGTCGTATCCTAGTACGCATGGACCCTGGGGTTATGCCTCCCTCCGGTACCTCCTCAATCAGCGGCTCCCAGAAAAGCCCTGCCGGGCTTGGAGTCGGTTTGTAGTGTAGACGGAAGTGTATGTAATCAGACTCGCTGAAGACATGTTTACTGCAAAAAGTAAAATAACTTATATATAGTTTTTACTTATAAGAAAATATCTGATGTGATATGTTTGTAAACCGGCTTTAATAATAAGCTCTTTTAGAAATATACGTTATTTTATATAAAACGTATTTTAATCAGGTAAGCACTTTTGTACCCTACTAATGCTAGGAATGCATGTCATGTAAGAATATATGTGCTAGACGTTAAAAAAATATGCATGTATGTCCCTCACAAAATCCCATTTGTGAAACCAGTTTGAAAGTGGTTATGTCCAGACAAAAACTTTTGACCTGGTTCTCTATCATCACCTAGGCTTCTGATGCCAAATCTGTAAATCAACCCGCAATTTCTAAGTATGCAGCGGAATGCTTGACTATCCGAAGGCGTTGCATTATTGGGTCAATAGACACAAGATCATGAGAACGACTACATAAACGGTGTCGTTTTGAAAAAGATACATTGGTTAACAAAATACTTGTTTGTTACATATAAGCTCATGGCTTCAAATGGTTCACAAAATAAATAAAGATTCGCGGTTCTATTAACAATTGTCCCCAAAATGTAATTATAAGACCCCAAATCTTTAAGCTTGTTGACTCTTCAATTATTGACTCCCAATGTATCATCGCACCTCGTCGCCTTAGTGACCTGATAAACATGCTCTTTAACGTCACTAATGTTGGTGAATCATAGATTTGTATAAATCAATGGTAGGACCGCAGATTTAAAAGTGTGATGATTTAAAGCAACAGATGCAAAACATCGTAAAAGTAATTACGTTCCTAGTCATGACACAGAGCTCGAACAAAATATGAATGCAATTTAAATTGCCAAATGGTTTTGTTGTTCCAGTGAATGATGTGCTAACCCTGCAACATCCCAAATTCGACATGGTATGCGTTCGTTCCCAGTGATAGCTAGTCACCCGAACGGGGATTGTCAATCCCTAATAGATCTATCCATAACATTCGCGCCCGCACAATGTAATTCCCAATCACATCTATGCAATTAACAATCATGATCAGGGGAAATAAAGGAGGTTATGGGTTAACTTAGGCAAACACGTAATCATGCATTAAATGTCACTTGCCGTCCAGTTGGTAAAACAAGTGTGTGTATCACCCCAAGGATGTAAGTCATTTCAAATAATTGTAAAGGCATGGGCTAATGAACTCCCTTAGCCGGTAGTTCTTGAATGATAAAAAGTATCACAAGTAGGTAGTGGATCACAACGTTAAGTACCTAAGTAAGTACGGCTCATAGTATGAGTTTTACACATTTAAGCTAACGACTCACTGTATAAACTAAATCCCATTTTAAGTGTATATATGTACCGTTATCACTTGTGTGGTGACACACAAGATTATTGTATTTATAGTGTCGGTGGTTCTCGAGAAACGTGAAATCCTTATTAATAAATATACTTATTTATTAACTTGTTATTAAACCTGATTAATGTCCGAATACCTTAATGTTTGACGGGCGCGTTAAGTGTTTTATTTATTTCCTTTTTGTCTAGTACCCGTAGGTTTTTAGCCGTTACCTTTTAGTCCTTAGGTTTATAAAAGATAGTTGAGGTTTTCATAGTTACACTTCCAGTCCCTAGGTTTATAAAGTATTAACATTTACGCTTTAACTTTCTAGTTGCGAGAAAGTTATAACTAGTCCTTTAATTTACGAAATTTACGATTTAGGTCCTTATGGTTTTATAGTTTTCGAAAAGTAATGAGTTTTAATCTTATACTTTTCGTTATTTACAATATCAGTCCCTGGAGTTATTGAAATACAAGGTATGACAAATTTAATCCCTTAGGTTTCGGCATTTTACGGTTTTAGTCCCCCGACTTGTAAAAATCGCATTTTCAACCCAATTAAATCCCGACAAGTGGCATTTGGCCTTATTTAGTCCAAATAAGCCAACCAAGCCATTTCGACTTATAAATAAGCATTTCGAGCTTATTTTGGCTTAACGGGCCTTATTGGGCCCGTTAAGGCCCGTTTAGCTTATCAAGGGTCCACTACGATTTAAATAGGTCCGAAAACCTTGAATAAGCTCGTACGGGGCTGTTAAGCTTACAATAAGCTCGGTGAGCTTATTGGAGCTTATTTCGAGCTTATTGGGCTTATGGGCCCAATAGCTTAACCCGATAAGGGTGTTTAGTGTTTTAGACCTTTCCTAGTGTTTTTCCCACTCGTTTTTAAGCCTAACAAAACTGTTTCCTTTTCAGCTTATTCCAAATAAGCTGAATAAGCTATTTAGAAACTCAAATGGGCCGGTCTTGGGCCCGTTTAGGCCCGGTAAGGTTTTAAAAGGTCTAGTTGGGTCCATTTGGGTCCGTTAAGCTTATTTAGATCCAATAAGCGCTTTGGAGGTTGGTTCGCTTATTTAGCTTATTCGATAAGCTAATAAGCAACTGTTGGGCCTATTGGGCCCGGTAGAAACCCGGTAAGGGTTCTAGAGTTTGGGGCTCGGTCCATTAAGTTCTCAAGAGCACAAATGCCCTTAATAAGTTCCTTTAAAAACTGTGAAGTTTGGTAATAAGCCCGGCGAGAGCTTATTAGTGCTTATCGCGCTTATTGGGCCGCTGAGTCCCAATTTAGGTTCAAAACGTTGGTGTCTAAAGTCCATTAAGCTTAAGCCTTATTTACCATCCTATAAAGCTTTACGATTGTTTTATTATTTCTAGCTTATTCACATAAGCTAATAAGCTTTTGGTTGGGGCCGGTTTGGGCTGTTTAAGGCCCGGTAGGGAGTCAAAGATGTTCAAAGGTGTTCTAAGGATACAATGGGGTCGTTTAGTTTCTTATGGTTTTATTAAAGCTTATTTAAGTCGCATTATAAGCACAGAATAGCTGTGGGAGCATTATTCGTGGTGTATAGATTACTATGTGACTCGGTAATGGGTTGAAGGCCCTGTTAAGGGTTCGTTTGGCTCCACGATTTTGCCAAAAGGTGCATTAAGGGTTTAGCTTCTTTTAGCTCAACTAGCCGTGTATAGCCACATGATTAAGCTGTTTTTAGGCTAGTGGCTTATGAGCCTTGTGGGCTCGCAAATGGACCGGTGAGTCCATTAAGGGTTCGTTTGGTTTATTAATGTGTTAAATGGTTCCGTTAAATTGCCTAGTACCAAAAGAAATATGTTTTACATTTTCTAAGCGTGCCCCGCGACATGCAAACATTTATTATTGTCGAATACGTGTTTCCACACCCTCACGTCGCGATTACAACTATAGTTTACGTATAGTTTCTTTTTAAATTTACGAACAAGGCTTAATACCCACGTCGTGTACATTTTTATATAACATGGTTATTGTTCGCGTTAGCTTATACGTTTCTGAGCATAAGTGCAAGTATTTAATCGAGTACAATGTGCTCATTGCACGTTCGATTTTATGCTGTATCTTGAGTGACTCTCCGTTTGCACGTCGCTTAGTACACATACCATTGACCCTAAAACTAGTTGGACAATAATGACTCGTGAAATACGAAGAAAGAGTTGTATACTTACAAAGGTCCTAGAGCTCGAGATATTTAGGAATGGACGTGTAGATCGCTAACCCTTAGCGCGTGTGTCCCTTTTGCGAATGTTGGTTGGCGGTTTGAGACCCGAACACAAAGGAGAGGAGTGTTTGAGTGTTTGTGAGTTTAAGAAAAGTCTAAGTGTATGTGTAGGAACATATTTATAGGCAAGAGAGCTTGTTAGATTTCCTAAGCTCTAAACTAACTAGGAATCGGGCCATTATGTGGTTTTTAGAGATCCCTAGTTACTTACACATGGTTTTATCTTAAACCACTAAGTACAAGTATTAATGAGAGGGTTTGTACAAGATCCTTGCTTAGCTAGCAAATCTTATGTCTTGGTGTTCTTTTCTTGATAGGTCGAGGCACAAAAGAGCAAGAGAAGCAAAGTGGTTATTATCCATTGTGTCAAGTATCATTAGGGGACCATTAGGACACCAACTTAATTCCTTAGACGCACTGTACATGTTACTTTAAGATTTATTAGGGAGATTTGCTAGTTAATAAATCCACCTAGGACGATTTGTTGTGAGTTTTCTTGCCCAATTTCGGTTACCAAGTGATATAAACACAAGACTTGATTAAGTTTTGTGTTTAGGCTTTTAAAGTGGGTATTGGTTTGAGTCTAGGTAAGTCTAGGTATTTCCGGGGTGCGTCCAAATGTATTTTATCGCGAAACGTAACCCTTTTACGTGACTAATAAAAATAAAATACGCAAAGTACATAATTATTCTCAAAATAATTATTCCTTACTTGGTGGATGTAGACCTTAATTTATTTGGTGACCGTTTACATTTATTGATTATTTCTAGTCTACGCGGTTTAGCTTAAAAGTAAATATTAAAAGTAAACGCGTATCGGACTAAAATAAATAGTGATCATTAATATAGTCGTACAATGACACGAAAATGAGAAATGTTACACGTGCCACCCGCCATTTTGAAGACAATTGAGTCTACTTTCATATAAAAATACTTCCAAGTATTTATTTCAAACTTAAGTATGTCAAAAAAGCAAAATAATACTTATTGTCCAAAACGTTGAGTCTCGTTTTAACATAAAACTTGTATTTTATCTTTTCCTTTCGAGTCGGACATTTCTAGTCGGTATATCTTTGAAAAATGGTGTAATTAACTTTTCAAAAATATTAAACTTGGTTTTTGAAATGGAGAGGAAAGTATTTTGTTTTCAAATAAAACCAAGCTATGATACATTGTTGTATCTAATACACAAAATAACGAAAAGTACTTTTATGTGTTATGCTAAATGATTATGTATGTTTCTTTGTGTATTAATTTTATTAATAAATATTATTAAGTGATCATTACTATTTTTAATTGAGCTACTTATGTTCTATGTATGCTATTTGTGTGTTACTAGTTTTTTTAGAGTATGCCTAATAGGAAGTACGGTAGATCTTTGCGTTAAGTTGCGAAATTATTTGTGCATTGCATATAGGCATAGATGGCTATATTTACAAATGTTACATAAACATATTGTAAATAATTTTGAGTATAGTAACCTATTTAGGATTGAGAGTTCAATAGTGTGTTGTAAATTAATGTCATAAGATCACACGTTAAAACCCGTAACCAAAATAATTACAACAAGATGTCTTTGCTTTGTTTGACCTTAGGTTGGTTAAACAAAATAAAAGATTGTATTAATACATTAGTAATTAAGAAAAATAAAATGCTTGTGCTTGCTTGGTTCTAACATACACACATAATTATATTTTTTTAACATATAGTATTTTACAAAAGATGTGTGTTGTATAAAAATGATTAGAAAACTCATTTATATACTAATAAAACGTCAAAAACTATGCATATTATACATAATAATTTTTCGCACAAGTAAAATTTACGACAATCTTTATAACACCTCGTATTTTAGGTCA
>BQNB010109192.1:9173-22802 GCA_026074375.1 Tanacetum coccineum | reverse complement strand
ATACTTGGTCTCAAGTATTGGAATGCTGAATCCTTAACTGTCTATATCTCTTTATGTTTTTGTAAAAGTTTTGTAAAGGATTGATACTGCTAGTTTTCTCAATTAATACTAGTAAGTTTAATTAAACCAGTTAGTTATATTTAATGCTAGGGATGAGCAAAAGAACCAAAGAACCAGATCGGAACCAAGAACCGAACCAGAACCAAGAAGAACTGAACCGGAACCAGAACCGTAGGTTCCGGTTTTGGTTCTTGAGTTTGAGATTTTTCGGTTCTTGGATCGGTTCGGTTCCACTGGTTCTCGGTTCCGAAACCGAATACCCAAATATTCTATAAATATGTCATTTTTCTCTTACTTAAATTATACGTACCATAAAAAACCTAGTAGCCTACTTAAAAAACAACTAAATAGCTTAAACCCTAAGCTTTAGTCTGTTAAAACATAAAAAAAACTATCATCATTATCAAAACAATGAAGGTAAGTTATATATTTGATTTTTATTTGCATTCGTATCTTTTATGCTAGTTGCTTCATGACCTTAAATATGTCCTTGTGCGTCAGAAGTTGTGGCATGTTGTGCATTACAAGTAGGAGCAAATACCAAGATCATTGTACCCATTACAAATCGTTTGAAATTAGAATGCTACGATGATGTTAAAGATTTTATTAAAGACGATGAGATTTTGATAAGGAACAATTAGAGAAACTAACCGGAAGAGATAAAGACATATACAAAATCTCATCATCTTTACAAGTAGGAGCAAATACCAAGATCAACGCTCTCGCATCGACACCAAATCGTATATCTTTCGCAGCATAATATCTCAACTGCAACAAAATCACACACATCAATCACATAAACAATTTAACTAGTAACTAAGTAACATAAATAAATATGTACCTGTTGAGCATTATTTCTAGCAATCCTGTAATGAAAAAAACAATAATTATTACTCGAGGTGATAAGTTAAAAATAATACAAGTAGTAGTTAGCAAGTGAAAATGTTGGTTAAACTGACATTGAATTGGATGCGAGACTGGCGGCTAGACGATACATGTGTTGGTGATTTTAGTGTCATCTAGCATTTTGTGTAATGATGATTTACCCGAGACAAAATGGATTTCAAGTTAAGTTATAATACGAGTTTGGAGGTGTGGAGTGCATGCTTGTATAAACTAATTACTTGATTTCGGATACGATAATGGAAAAGGTTGAAATATAAGTCAAATAGCGTAATAGTGACAGAATTCACGTAGTCACTAAATTGTCACTAATAGACATACACATGTCTTTGATGACAGCAGTTAGCGACGGTTAGAAACTGTTGCTGGAAATATTAAAAGGAAGTGGTGCGACTTTTCACTAAATGGTGTGACTTTTCATTAAAAGTCATACCTTTTCCCTTCAACCTCCATTAGGTTTATATATATATGAACCCAATTTGGTCTTCTAAGATGAACACATTCATATCAACAACAAATACAACAATTATTCAATGTTTTGCTCTATTTCTTGTGCCTATAATTAGAGTGTGTTCTTGTCTTATCCCTATACGAATTTCGTGTAACCCAAGGCACCAAATAGGGTCGAAATATTGTATCAGGAAAGTGAACTTTTACACGATTCAAGAATTTATCCGGCAATCTATGATTATCAAGACCCTGAACACCAACAAACTGATACAATATTTTTGGTGATAGTCAAGATTGGTGAATCTGTGAAAGATACAAAGTATTGTAAGACATGATATTAGAGGATGATATATTAAATCTGCTAGAAGGCGCTCAGAAACGGAATATATCTAATAAGTATGAAATGGAAATAGGCATAGAAAATATGGAAGTATTTGATTTGGAAAAAGGCGTTTTATCTTCGGAGTACGGTACGCTTGCTTTGATATTTTGTAGTATGGATTCCTAAGTGTTAATAGACTTCTGAGTTAAACACCACATGACAATTTGATCATTATATTATATAATCTGATATGTGCATGGTATAATTGAAAGATCGATATAATATGTGGATATGGATTTCTATGCAAACTTGCATATTTGAGTATTTTACGTTCTGTAACTTTCTCGTATTTCATTATAATGATTGTCGTTTAATATACTATTGTTGTATTATATGTTTTCTGGAAAACTAAAATAAGAAAGTACATGGAGAATGATTGAACGAACGTTGTGATCAGGATTGCTTTAATCAAAGTGTTGAGAAAAACATCTTATATGATGTACGTTTCTGATAGACACACATGATATATATGACATTATTAACATGGTAAAATTTTGTGTTTAATCTGAATTATTATATTCTTTTATTAGAATTGATGGATTATAACCACATGGATATTATATTAAAATATGATATGTTAATCAAGGAAATGTGCTCGTCCTGCTTATATACTCAAATTGTGTGTTGCTACGCATGCATGAAAGATGGACTATTAATGGATAAAATTGTATGTGTTTACATTTATCATCAAAGAGCGATTTGTAGTCTTTAATTTGCCGGTAACTTTGAATTGTTGGCATGTGGGTAACCGAGTTTAATCGCTTGTTTTTGCCTGAAAACGATTTAGAGCAAGTATTGGCCGTTTTTGTTGTCAACATGTGCACTTGTGTTTTTCATATATTACTCTTATTGTAAAAGTGAAAAGTTATTTTGTTTTCTAAAACTACAAACAAGTGGTGAACAAGAATTATGTTCATGTGTTGATTACAAGAAAACATAATTTACATGGTATGTTTTACCGGCAACATGAGACAGTGTTTAGATATTATTGGCGGTTATTCCATAACAAATATATGTATTAGAACACAATATATATAGTTATGGAAAAGTTTGGATGGAATTTTATGCATGAAATATTTTAAACGGAAGTTTTGATGTTCGTTATGAATAATCAGTAAGATATTTTGTACGAAAGGCTGACAAATCATATTTTATGTTATATATTTGTCAACTTTGGCTGTTTGCTTGCAGTAACATTTTGAGAAACACAATTGCTTGTTTATCTTAATAACATTAACACTAAGATGTTTTTTATGCTAGAAGTTTCTTGTTATTATGAAAGTTACTTCTCATGCTCGATCGAGGTGTTTTTATGCATGCAGATTAGTCATTTAATATCATGACCCTGTGGGAAATTCACATCATGGATTTCAATGGTTCACGTCCATTAGATCGACATGCATGCATGTTGTGTAATGACCAATGTGTATAATAACTGATGTGATTTATTGCCCTTCAGAGGGGTGCTATCCTAATATTGGCTCGAGTTTGTGTTCACAATATATATTAGGATGTGTGAAGTACTTGGGTACTTGACTGAAACCATAGATTTTAATTTGGTTTTAGGGATCCTTCAACATGGAAATGATAATTTGATGATGCAAGTTGTATAGTTGATGAAAAAAGACCATGGCAAGATTTTCACAGTTTGGTGTGAATGTAGTATCTTGTAACTATGGCATCACAATCAATTATATTAGTTTCTTGCTCATTAGAGCAGTATAGTTGAAGGGCGTGTCAGTAAGGATATGGTTTTGTTAATGTCACCATGTTCAATGATTGCTATATTGAAATTATCAATAGTTTACCACTTGATAAAGCGGTTTGTATGAGACTTAGTGCACAAAGTCGGAAATAGGGATGAAATAAAAGTCCATTTAAATTCTCTAATGGTGAGACACCCAATTCTTTTCTAATACAACGTTAGAAGCTGAATTCAATGCGGAAAGCTCACACTTAGAGATTGGAACACATGTTTTACTATCCCAAGGAATGTGTTCGGACCTGCAAGATAAAAATGTTGAAGTTTATCTTCTTAATAGTTCCTTTTGAAAAAGTGCAACGCGGGGCATGATTAAAAGAAACTACCTATATGAGTATGAAGTTTTGCCGCTTCAAGAAGCTTGGACTTGGCTTTGTATATACTCATGAATGGATATGGACGCATGGCTTGTAAAGCGTCAAGTTCAAACATTGGAGAAATGTGGAAACTCGTGTGTATATTATCTTCGAGTATTCAAACGAGTTGATGGGTTCAATCCGTAGGACACCCTGATTCTCGAATATTTGGAAGGCGTAATATACTAAGTGAAAATTCAATCTTTAGGACATTTTCATCTATGCATGAGTTTGATTTGTTTTGATTATTTGGGAAATCAAGGATTACACTAAAATGGGGGAGGATTGTTGGTGATTTTAGTGTCATCTAGCATTTTGTGTAATGGTGATTTACCCGAGACCAAATGGATTTCAAGTTAAGTTATAATACGAGTTCGGAGGTGCGGAGTGCACGCTTGTATAAACTAATTAACTTGATTTCGGGTACGATAATGGAAAAGGTTGTTAATGTAAGTCAAGGGAAATTTAGTGACAGAATTCGTGTGTTATAGTGACAAAATTTGTATGTCACTAAATTGACCATATACACATGTCTTTAATGATAGCAGTTAGCGACAATTTTAGGTTGTTACAAAACTGTTGACTTTTCACTAAATGGCAATGTTTTGAAACCCGGGTTTTGAATCGACCCGGTCGAGTCACCGGGTTACCGGTTCAACCGGTTAGACCGCCGGGTCAACCCGGTTTTATAAAAAATATATATATTTATATATTTTCAATAATTAGAAAAAAAATATGTATATAAATCATGAAATATTCCATATATTAAGTCTAAAGAACAAATATAACATGTAAAATTAAAATTACGTCGCAAATATATACAATTAACATATTTTATTTATAAAAAAATACGAAAAAACCGAAACCCGGCCGGGTCTCATGACCCGGGTTGACCCGGGTCACTCCAAACCCGGCGGGTCAAACCGGGTTTCGAAAATATGAAACCCGGTTTAATTTGGCCCGTTTTTTCGGCCGGAACCGGTTCACCCGGTTGACCCGGCCGGGTCGAACCGGGTTTCAAAACACTGCTAAATGGTGTGACTTTTCATTAAAAGTCATACCTTTTCCCTTCAACCTCCATTAGGTTTATATATATATGAACACAATTTGGTCTTCTAAGATGAACACATTCATATCAACAACAAATACAACAATTATTCAATGTTTTGCTCTATTTCTTGTGCCTGGAATTAGAGTGTGTTCTTGTCTTATCCCTATACGAATTTCGTGTAACCCAAGGCACAAAATAAGGTCGAAATATTGTATCAGGAAAGTGAACTTTTACACGATTCAAGAATTTATCCGGCAATCTATGATTATCAAGACCCTGAACACCAACAACATGATGACGGCGGATCGGAAGTTTTAAGATGATAAAATGAGTGTGTGTGAGAGAAAGGGATTTGAAGGTGAAAATGAAGGATCTAGAAGAGACAAATGGAGATTCGTTGTTTTTTTAATTCATAGGGTTTATTTTATCATTATGAAGGATATGGATGTTATTATAGTAAACTTGAGGAATGGAAGATGAACAAGATTTGTTTATTTTCTCTACCTTTCTTTAAACGTATGTAGAGTATTAATTTATTTATGTATATTTTTTTCTCATAAATATAAATAATTTATCATATAATAAAAGGTATGTTTTGTTAGTTTAATAAGGCCCAATTGACCCGTAGTCTAGGCATGTTTAGCTTTTAAGGTTTCTCTATTTGTTTGTCTTATAAATACTCATTGTATTCTCTTAGTTTATCAATCAATTCAATAAAGTTTTGCATTATATCTTTAGTTTCTACATGTTTAACACTCTGTAATTTGTGTTTCACCTTTGTTTTTATACCAATGATTAGCTTTTGTTGGTATTTATCTTCTATGCTTTTTAGATGGAGGTGAAAAACACATGTTGATGATGATATGATGTTTAGCGTGGATATTTTGTGAGGATGAAGATGATGCGGTTGATAATGGTGTTCGTGAAGTATGTTTAAATAAAAAATATAAAAAGGTTTTTACACTATATGTTTCAATTTGATATTAGTTTTGTTACTTAAAAAGTTAACTTTTGTCTTAAGGTAAGAAAAACTTTACAGTATATACATTTGTTTTATTAATTGTATGTAATTCTTCTAAAAAATCTAAATACTAGTAATGTTATGTGAAAAAAAACATATACTCAATGATGTAAACAAGCTTTAGAAGTTTGTTCTATATACTAATGTGTTATGTAGTGAAAAACATATACTCAATGATGTATACAAGCTCTAATAGTTTGTTTTATAAATTGAATTGGAGTGTTCATATTCATGAAGTTTAGTGTTGAAACTTATCAAAATATAAGCTCATTACACTTTATATATTATTTAGAAAAAGTTAAAAGAAAAAAAATTATATGTAATGCTTCTTGAGAATTTGGTATTACTTTGTATATAAAAATCTTCATGTGAGATGATATGTTAAAAATCATATTTTCATATCTAATGTTTTTGTTTTGGAAAATCAAATTGGAGAAGGAAAGGGTGATACAGAAAAAAAAGAAAAAAAAGTTGATGCCATAAGTCAGTGATCGATTTAACATATGTTGAAAAAAATAGTGTAAGAGTTTACCTTCTATTGTGGCAAAAGAAACTAAAAGTCATAGTAGTCGACATTGGTAGATCTATTGTCTTATGCCAACTGTATTGAGAGTGTAAGTTATATATATTACATAAAGGGTTAAAAATTAGTTGGTGTTGGTATAATTTGTGACTAATATTGTGTTAATAGTAAAATGCAAATGTATTAGATCCCGTTGCAACGCTCGGTCACCTGATACTCGTTAATGTGAACTAAATCCTAAAATTGATTCGATTACAAGTTGAACTGTGTATATCGTTTTTATTCATATTACAAATACTTCATGCCAACAATATTGTAAATTTAAAATTTGAACAAATATAGCAAAAGAAATTAAGTGGAGGAAACAACTAGGCAAGAAAAACCTACGAAGTACTACATAGTAAGGAACAAAAATGGAAAACAATACGGTATCTAATAAATGTTTATTGTAGTTGTTGGGCTACTTGGATAATAAACATGCCTAAATGGATTAGAAGTGGACATGTTATAAACTGAGTTATATAGATTTGGGGGCCTTGTGCAGTTGGGCAGCCTGCACAGGCACATATCCGGCACTGTTGATTGTATGCTATGTTTTCTTTTTTGTATGGTCAATTCAAAGTTCACGATCTAAGTTTACGTCTTTAGGAAAACTGTTGGTTTTAATAATTTTCAATAAACATGTATTGTTTTTTATAGCCTCAAAGCTTAAACTGTTGACAAAACCAAATAATTTGATGAATTTTAATACACACCTTTTTAATTTTCAAACTTTTAAACGATCTGTGTATCTTAAACTATTAACAATATTACAGAACTCATCAATGAGTTGAAACCATAAACAATAACCAAGATAAAACCATTATTCATGAAACCATATAGAGTAACCAAGATAAAACCATTATTCATGAACCCATAAACAGTAACCAAGATAAAACTTGCAAATTATCCAAGAACAACCCCAATGAGCTAGGAACATTAACGATAAAAATAAATAAAACCACCGTTAACATGAAAAAAACACAATGAACAATAAAAATAAAGAAAAGAAACCACCACTGACATCAACCCCAATGAGCTAGGAAATTTCGAGTGATTCCTGCCGTGTTGCCTGCTATTATTTCTTCGAGACGTGACACATATAGGGTACAAATGTTTTTTTATACTCAGCCTAACGTACTAGACAGTAAAATAATACTGTTGGTACCAAGTTATAGAGACGTATCTCGTTTTGAAGGCGAACATTCTCGGATTGAAGTAGGGCTTTCTCATGAAGAGTGTTACCATATTTGATCTTGAGAACGGACAATTCGTCTTCAGTCTCCTTTGCCCGAAAGCAAGCGCGCTGATTCTTAAACCATACGCCCACCGCATCTTTGTCAAGCCCAATGTGAGAAGCGATCAAACTCTTTCTCTCTTTCGATAGACTACTTTGAAGCCGATCGTAGTCTGTCGGAAGAGAAAGAGTTTGATCGCTTATCACATTGGGCTTGACAAAGATGTGGTAGGTGTGTGGTTTAACAATCGGCGTGCTCGCTTTCGGGCAAAGGAGACTGAAGACGAATTGTCCGTTCTCAAGATCAAATACGGTAACTCTCTGTAGGGAAACATGTACACTTTTATTAAAATAAAATCAGATTACAATTAATAATAATTAACAGAAATTAAACAACGGAAAGCAGAAGACAGACACTATGAACGATAAATAAGAAAACAATAAAAGGTCGTGGAACGAGGCACGTGTTGGACACGCTTCCCTTAAAACAGTTTCGCCGTTTGTTTCCCAAGGTACAACGTTCAAAGCTGTTGTACAGCCGAACCTGACATACTTGCCTGAAATATCTCGGAAAACAGAGTGCTTCTGATCGAAAAGACTGTTGGAAAACTTGTTAATGGAGCTTTTCTCTCTTGTGTGTTTTTCTTGTTATGTCTTTGAATGGTTGAGATTGCCATCTATTTATACACATTCATATGCATATGGTGTAATGGTGCAATCAATGTCAATTAATGCCTTATTAATGATTCGTTAATTTTCTGTTATAAACCTTTGAGTCAAATAATAACCGCCAATTAAATTGTCAATTAATGACCTATTAATTTACAGTTATAAACTTTTGAAACAAATCATAACAGCCAATTTAATTGTCAATTAAGGATACATTAATTTGCAGTTACCAAACGAGCTTGTAACTGACATTTAACCATTTTCCTCCATTCCAACTTTTCTTCTTTGAGACTCGATATCTCATTCACACTAACTCTGTTTTGGACATATACTGGCTCGACCTGGCCTTACATTTAATAATTATATTTACTAATAATTATCTATGTCCAAAGTTAGTGAAAACATATTTTTCACTAAAAATTTTCCAACACTCTCTTCATGAGAAAGCCCTACTTGAATCCGAGAATGTTCACCTTCAAAACGAGGTACGTCTCTATAACTTGGTACCAACTGTATTATTTTACTGTCTAGTACATTAGGTTGATTATCAAAAACATTTGTACTCTACATGTGTCACTTCTCGAAGAAATAATAGCAGGCAACACTCACTCGAAATTTCCTAGCTCATTGGGGTTGATGTCAGTGGTGGTTTCTTTTCTTTATTTTTATTGTTCATTGTGTTTTTTCATGTTAATGGCGGTTTTATTTATTTTTATCGTCAATATTCCTAGCTCATTGGGGTTGTTCTTGGATAATTTGCAAGTTTTATCTTGGTTACTATTTATAGTTTCATGAATAATGGTTTTATCTTGGTTATTGTTTATGGTTTCAACTCATTGATGAGTTCTGTAATATTGTAATTACTAGTTTAAGATACACGGATCGTTTAAAAGTTTGAAAATTAAAAAGGTGTGTATTAAAATTCATCAAATTATTTGGTTTTGTCAACAGTTTGAGCTTTGCGGCTATAAAAAACAATACATGTTTATTGAAAATTATTAAAACCAACAGTTTTCCTAAAGATGTAAACTTAGATCGTGAACTTTGAATTGACCATACAAAAAAGAAAACATAGCATACAATCAACAGTGCCGGATATGGGCATGTGCAGGCTGTCTAATTGCACAAGGCCCCCAAATCCATTGGGCCACATTTATGGATAACTCAGTTTATAAATATGTCCACTTCTAATCCATTTGGGCATGTTTATTATCTAAGTAACCCAACAACTACAATAAATATTTGTTAGATACCGTATTGTTTTCCATTTTTGTTCCTTTAGTACTATGTAGTACTTTGTATGTTTTTCTTACCTAGGGATGAGCACGGTACCGGTCCCGTACCGAATTAGTGGTACCGATTTTTTCTCGAGCATAAATTAGTGGTACCGGTACCGTACCGAACGGGATTCGGGTACCGGTACCGGGAAATCGGTGGTTTTTCCCGTTTTTTTTCGGTAATTTCCCGATTTGGTACCGGTCCCGTACCGAATTAGTGGTCCCGATTTTTTTTACTCGAATCATGGTACCGGTCCCGTACCGTGTACCGGGATTCGGTACCGTTTCGGTACGGAACCGGTACGGTTCCGGTTCGGTATCGGGATTCGGGTCTATATGCTCATCCCTATTGTTACCTAGTTGTTTCCTCCACTTAATTTCTTTTGCTATATTTACTCAAATTTTAAATGTACAATATTGTTGGCATGAAGTATTTGTAGATTGAATGAATAGATATTACACAATTCAACTTGTGATGTGGAATCATTTTTAAGATTTAGTAATTAACGAGTACATCGGTGACCGCGCGTTGCAACGTGATCTAATACATTTTCATTTTACTATTAACACATTATTAGTCACAAATTATACCAACACCAACTAATTTTTAACCCTTTATGAAATATATATAACTTACACTCTCAAGTTATGTTGCAAAGACAATAATCTACCATGTAGATTCTTGAATTTTAGTTTCTTTCAAAGAGGAGAAAACTTTATATTTTTTCAACATGTTAAATTGCATAAGACTGTTGGCATTACTTTTTTTTTCTGTCATCTCCCTGTCCTTCTCCAATTTGATTTTCAAACATAATACATTAGATATGATAATATGATTTTAAATTTAATCTCAATGAAATTTTTATATACAAAAGTACTATAAATTCTCAAGATGCATTGCATACAAATTTTTTTTTATTTAACTTTTTCTAAATAATGTATAGAGTGTAATGAACTTATATTTTGATAAGTTTCAACACTAAACTTCATGAATATGAACACTCCAATTCAATTTATAGAACAAACTACTAGAGCTTGTATACATCATTGAGAATATGTTTTCCACTACATAACACATTAGTATATAGAACAAACTTCTAAAGCTTGTTTACATCATTAAGTATATGTTTTCCACATAACATTACTATATTACATGGTATTTAGATTTTTTAGAAGAATTACTTACAATTAATCGCATAAAACAAAATGTATATACTGTAAAGTTTTTCTTGCCTTAAGACTTGGCAAAAACAACAAATTGTTTGACATCTTAACATACCTTCATATCTCACCTCTCTTCCCATTCCATCACCTTAAACTACCTGGTATTACTAAAGGACAACATACAAAACCATACGAAAACTATACGACTCATGATTTGGAACTTGGAGCGGTAGTGTTTTCTCTGAAACTTTGGAGACACTATTTATACAGAACCAAGTGTACGGTGTTCACGGATCACAAGAGTCTGCAACACATTCTTAATCAAAAGGAGCTAAATATGAGGCAGCATCGTTGGTTAGAATTGCTTAGTGATTACGATTGCGACATTCGTTATCACCCACGAAAAGCAAATGTTGTCGCTGACGCCTTGAGCAGGAAGGAACGAGAGCCACCATTAAGGGTTCGAGCCTTAGTCATGACTATAGGTTTGAATCTCCCCAAACAAATTTTGGATGCTCAAACTAAAGCATGGAAACCAGAGAACATTAAGAACGAAGATGTTGGGGGCATGTTGGTTGAAAATTCTAAAGATCTAGAGAAGCTTAGAATGGAAAAGTTGGAACCCCGCGCAGATGGAACTCTATGTCTAAACGGCACGAGTTGGTTGCCATACTATGGTGATTTGAGGACTGTGATCATGCACGAGTCCCACAAGTCAAAGTATTCTATCCACTCGGGTTCTGAAAAGATATACCAAGACATGAAAAAGCTATATTGATGGCCCAATATGAAGGCAAACATCGCCACCTATGTTAGCAAATGTTTGACTTGTGCCAAGGTCAAGGAAGAACACCAAAGGCCATCATGATTATTGGTACAACCCGATATACCTCAATGGAAGTGGGACAACATCACTATGGATTTTGTCACGAAGCTTCTTAAGTCGTCACAAGGCTACGACACTATTTGGGTGATTGTTGACCGACTCACTAAGTCTGCAATCTTCGTACCAATGAGAGAGACTGATCCTATGGATAAACTTGCAAGAATGTACCTAAAGGAGGTTATCATAAGGCATGAAATACCTCTATCAATCATTTATGATTGCGACCCGAGGTTCACATCAAATTTATAAAGGTCACTTCAGAATGCTTTGGGCACTAATTTGGATATGAGTACTGCATACCATCCACAAATAGACGGACAAAGCAAGAGGACTATTTAAACTCTCGAGGATATGTTGCGTGCTTGTGCAATCGACTTTGGAAAGGGTTGGGTTAACCATTTGCCATTAGTCGAGTTCTCATATAACAATAGCTATCACACTAGCATCAAGGCTGCACCATTTGAAGCACTTTACAGTCGAAAGTGTCGTTCACCCATTTGTTGGGGCGATGTTGGAGAAGTTCAACTCACTCGTCCAGAAATAGTGCAAGAAACAACTGAGAAGATCGTTCAAATCAAGCAGAGAATGCAAGCTGCTCGCGATCGACAAAAGAGTTACGCGGATTTAAAGCGTAAGCCAATGGAGTTTCAAGTTGGGGATAAAGTTATGCTTAAAGTTTCGCCTTGGAAAGGGGTCGTACGTTTTGGCAAACGGGGGAAGTTGAACCCTAGGTACGTTGGACCATTCAAGGTGTTGGAAAAGGTTGGATCCGTTGCATACAAGCTTGAGCTTCCGCAAGAGCTGAGCAGGGTACACAATACATTCCATGTATCCAACTTGAAAAAGTGCTATGCTGAATAACCATTAGCCGTTCCGTTGGACGGACTTCATTTTGATGACAAACTTCAATTTGTCGAGGAGCCAGTAGAAATCATGGACCATGAAGTTAAACGGTTGAAGCGAAGCCGCATCCCATTAGTCAAGGTTTGATGGAACTCCAAGAGAGGTCCTGAGTTCACATGGGAACGCGAAGACCAATTCCGGAAGAAATATCCACACCTCTTCACAAAGACCGCACCATCGTCAAGTGTCGCGTCTTAAGCCTTGAGGATAAGGCTCACTTAACGGGGGGAGACTATAACACCCCGTGTTTTAGGGACATTTACGACGTCAATCAATTCACTATGTATTTTTAGTATTGTACGCGTTTGATTTAAATCATAATCGTTAAGTTATATCGCGTAAGCTAAAATGATCATTCAATGTAAACGGGCATCAAACAATTAAATGTTTACATCAAGCAAGTGTTAAGTAATTATTTTGAAAATTATTAATAACTTTGTTCTTTTTATTTTATTGGTTACGTAAATTGTGTACGTTTCGCGATAAAATTTCGTTTAGGCATACCCGGAACCATCATAATTAATCTACGCTTCAACAAATAACCATTTTTATTTCCAATGATCAAAGTTTTATAAAACTTTAACCACTTATATATATTGGGACGCCCCACTCTAATAGAAATAACCAAGACTTATCAATTTTCAAGTTATACACTTTAAATAAAAGCTACAACTTACATTTACTTACACTTTATAAACTACAAGTAATACTTCCATTTTTTTTGCCAAGATATTTATCTAACACAACCCTTATTTCATGGGGATGATCTACTCATTTGGAAACATAGAAACACTTTCATTTAATCATAAGTTCATGTACAACTTAGAGTTAGTAAAGCATAGTGCATGACTAGTGGTTTTGACCACTAGTCACCCCCATTTCATGCATCTTGCCCCCCCCATAGACCACTTGACCTCTTGGTCTTTGTTTTCCATATTTGACTATC
>BQNB010109191.1:0-22802 GCA_026074375.1 Tanacetum coccineum | reverse complement strand
AGGGGACAAGGCATGGTGCAAGGGATGGTCTAGGTCAAAGAGACAAGTGATGGCTTGGTTTAAATGAAAAGGTATGGTGGTTTTAAATGAAGTATGGTGTTCATTTATGAAGTATGGTGTCATTTTGACCAAAGTGAAGAGTTTTGACATATTACTTGTACACTTGGCAAGAATTTCGAAAATAAGAAGATGTAGGTGATGATATGTATGATATAATTTTGTAGTTTTTGTGTATTGGGTATAAAAGTGGGTATTTGTTGAAGCGTAGAAAAGTTTTGGTGGTTCCGGGAGTGCCTAAACGTAATTTATCGCGAAACGTATACTCTTTACGTATCCGATAAAAATAAAATGAACAAAGTTAATAATTATCCTCAAAATAATTATATAACCCTTGCTTGATGTAAACATTTAATTGTTTGATGCCCGTTTACATTGAACGCTAATTTTTGGCGTACGCGATTTAACCTATCGCTTATGATTTAAAGCAAATGTGTACAATACAAAAGGTACATTGCGGATTTATCGATGTCGTCAATGACTTGAAAACACAGGGTGTTATAAATACTGCCCGAGGGGTGAGATCAAGAAGATTGAAACTAAAATGTAGAACCTTAAGGTTAAGGGCACCGATGTGGTGGCCTATAATCGACGATTTCAGTAACTAGCCTTGATGTGTTCCAGAATGTTCCCAGAAGAAGTAGACAAGATTGAAAAGTATATCGGTGGATTGCCCGATATGATACTTGGCAGTGTAAAGGCATCAAAATCGAAGACCATGCAAGAAGTTATTGAGTTTACAACTGAGTTGATGGAGGATAAGACCCATGCCTATGCTGAACGTCAGGCAGAAAGGAAAAGAAAGAATGATGATCTTTCCAAGAACAATCAAAACCAACAGAATAAGAGGCAGAACACAGGCCAGGCCTACACTGCAGGCAATAGTGACAGGAAATCATACGCCGGGTCTAAGCCTCTATGTTCCAAGTGTAATTGCCATCATGAAGCAGGTCCTTGTCCACCTAGGTGTAGTAACTGCAATAGGGTTGGCCATCTGGCCAGGGACTGTAGGATACGGCCTGCTAACAACAACAACAACAACAACAACAACAACCGTAACAACAACAACAACAACAACAACAACAACAATAATCAGCAGGGCAATGGTTGCTTTGAGTGTGGAGGCTCCAAGGCCATTTAAAAGTAACTGCCCAAGACTGAGAACATATGGACCGTGAAATTCAAGCGGAAATGGGACAGGGCTCTCAGCGAAGGGGTATGTGGTGGAAATGCGGGGGGAAACCAGGACAATGTGTTGAGGGTACGTTCCTTCTTTACTAAACGCTATGCTTATTTCTATTTGATACGGGTGCCGACGAAAGTTTTGTGTTATAAATTTTAGCTCCAAATTGACATCACGCAATATACCCCTAGCCTTACTTTTATGATGTCGTTTTTTGAAACTGGCTGACGGGATGGTATTGGGCTAAACCACTATATTTAAGGTTGCACATTAAACTTCCTAAACACCAAGTCATCATAAAATTTAATGCCTGTAGAACTTGGTAGTTTTGATGTTATAATCGGTATGGATTGGTTGGCGAAGTACCAAGCGGTCATCATGTGTGCCGAGAAGATTGTCCGCATTCCCTGGAAGAATAAAACCTTAATCATATACGGTGATGGAAGTACCCGGAAATGGGGCACGATTTAAAATCATTTAATGCACTAAATGGTTGAAGTACATGGAAAAGGAGTTCCGATCTTTATGACACATTTCACTGCAAAAGAGGGTTGAAGACAAGTCTAAAAAGATAGCGACTTGAGGTAGTTCCAATTGTTCACGACTTTCCGAAGTATTTCCTGAGGATTGCTGGTCTTCCTCCGACTCGACAAGTGGAGGTTCAAAATTGATTTGGTACCTGGTGGCGGCTCATGTAGCGACGGGCATTATCGATTGGCGCATTCGAGATGAAAGAGTTATTGTGCAACTGAAAGAATGTCCAATAAAGGATTTCATAAGATCCAGTTCTCACCTGGGGAGCCGGTCTTGTTTTGTCAGAAGTAGATGGATCATTCGGATGTGCATTTGATTACCGAGAAACTAAATAAATTAACGGTGAAGAACCATTATCCGCTCCTAAGAATTGATGACCTATTTGATCAGCTCCAAGGGTCGAGTGTCTACTCGAAGATTGACTTTAAGGATCAGGGTTATCACAATTGAGGGTTCAAGATAAAGACATTCGAAGACTGGCCTTCAGAAACTCGTTCGGCCATTACGAATTCCATGTTTATGCCGTTTGGTTTAAACAAACGCACCTCCGTTTCAAGGACTTATGATCGGGTTTGCAAAACAACTACCTGGATAAATTTGTGATGTCTTTATTGACGTACATTCTGATATCATTCGAAGAATAAGGAAAGAAAATCGAAGAACACCTTAATGCAGATCTTGGTAATGGCTTAAGAGGAAGAATTGTATTGCCAAGTTTTCCAACATGTGGAATTTTGGATTCCTAGGTACAGTTCTATAGGTCATGGTGATCGATAGTGAAGGAATTAAGTGGATCCAGCCAGATTGAATCCATTAAAGATTGGGCATCTCCTAAGTCACATTGGAGATTCGTCAATTCTTAGGTCTTGCTGGATATTACCGAAGATTCATTGAAGGGTTTTCGAAGATCGCCAAACCAATGACCAAGCTTACTCAAAAGAAGGTTAAGTTTGAATGGGGCGATAAACAAGAGGCAGCTTTTCAACTATTGAAGCAAAAGTTATGTAGTGCACCAATCCTTGCACTACCGGAAGGAAGCGAAGACTTCATCGCATACTGCGACGCTTCAAAGAAAGGTTTGGGCGCTGTGTTGATGCAAAGAGAGAAGGTGATTTCTTATGCATCACGCCAGTTAAAAATTCATGAGAAAAAAAAACTACAGACTCAATGATTTAGAACTCGGTGCAGTGGTGTTTGCTCTCAAGATATGGAAGACATTATTATATGGAAAATAAGTGTACGGTGTTCACCGATCACTAAGAGTTTGCAACCACATCTTAGATCAAATGAGTTGAAACATGAGGCAAACGCCGATGGTTAGAATTGCTAAGTGATTACGATTGCGATATTTGTATCACCCAGGGAAAAGTGCAAGATGTCGTTGCTGATGCATTTAAGTAGGAAAGAACGAGAAACCTCCGCTAAGAGTTCGTGAATTGGTTATGATATTAGTTTGGACCTTCCCAAAAGATCTTAAATGTCATGACGAAGCGCCAAAAACCGAGAAACATTAAGAGTGAAGGTCGTTCGGAGAATGTTGGTTGAAATGCTAAATTTCTCAGAGCTATTAGAGAAAAAAGTTGGAGCCACGTGCGGATGGACCCTGTGCCTCAAGGCAGAAGTTGGTGTACATGTTATGGCGATTTGCGGACTGTGATCATGCACGAATCCCATAAATCAAAATTGTCTCATATCCATCCGGGTTCCGACAAAATGTACCACGGACTGAAGAAGTTATTTTGGTTGGCCCAACATGAAAAGTGACATAGATACTTATGTTAACAAGTGTTTGACTGGCTAAGGTCATGCGAAACATCAAAGGCCGTCAGGAATTGTTAGTTCAGCCTAGATTCTCGATGGAAGTGGATTAACATTCAACAGGGATTTTCGTCACGAAGCTTCTAAGACGTCTCAAGGTATGATACTAATTTGGTGATTCGTCGACCGACTCATCTAAGTTGCTATCTTCACCCAATGAGAGAGTACCGATCCTTTTCGGATAAACTTGCAAGATTGTACTTAAGGAGTGGTCACAAGATGGGGATACCCGTCTTGATTCATTTGCGATCGTGACCGAGATTCACATTAATTTCTGGAGGTCCTTCAGGAACGCTTTGGGTACAAATTTGGATATGAGTGTTGCGTACATCAACAACTGACGGGCAAAGCATGAGATGACCATTCAATCTCTCGAGGATATGTTGCGTGCGTTGTGCAATCGACTTTGGAAAGGGTTGGGTTAACCATTTTGCCATTAGTTTTTTTAAAAATCGAGTTTTCATAACAATAAGCTTTCACGCTAGTATCAGGCCGCTCCATTGAGCACTTTATGGTCGGAAGTGTCGATCACCTGTTTGTTGGAATGAAGTGGAGAAGCTTCAGATACTCGGTCCAGAACTGATCAAGAGACCAACTGAGAAAATCATCCAGATCAAACAAAGGATGCAAGCTGTCTCGTGATGGACAGAAGAGTTTACGCTGACTTGAAGCGTAGCAATGGAATTCCAAAGTTTGAGACAAAATCATGCTTAAGGTCTCGCCTTTGGAAAGGGGCTCGTTCGTTTTGGCAAACGGGGGAAGTTGAAACCTAGGTATGTTGGACCTTTAGGTGATAGAAAAGGGTGGAGAAGTTGCTTTACAAGCTTGACTTCAGAAGAATGAGCAGAGTCCATAATAATTTCAATGTATCTAATCTGAAAAGTGTCATGCCGACGAACCATTAGCCGTTCCGTTGGGATGGACTTAATTTGGACACAAACGCATTTGTTGAGGACCGGTAGAATAGTGGGACCGAGAGTTAAACGGTTGAAGAGAAGTCGGATCCATTGGTTCAAGTTAGTTGGAACTCCAAAGTGAGGTCTGAGTTATACAGTGGAGCGTGAAGACCAATTCAAGGAAGCGATATCCACACCTCTTCGCCTAGAACTCACACCGTCGTCAAGTGCTGCATTTGTGAGCTAGAGGACAAAGGCTCGTTTATCGGAGGAAGTCTATAAACACCCATTGTGTTTTCAAAGTCTTCGACGACGTCATAAAATGTAATATTTATTGTTAGTCTTTGTACGTGTTTGCTTAAATTGTAAATGTTAGGTTAAATCGCGTACGCCAAAAAAAAATACAATTAGCGTTCAGTAAACGGGCATCAAACATTAAATGTTTACATCAGCAAGGGTTTTATATTAATTTAAGGTTAAAATTATTAAACTTTGTCATTTTATTTTTAATCGGATACGTAAAGTATATACGTTTCGCGATAAATGCGTTTAGTCACTCACCGGAACCACAAAAACTTTTCTACGCTTCATCAAATACCCACGTTTATTCACATACACAAATTTAGTCAATATTATCATTATATAAGTATCATAAACCGGATAAAGAGAAAGACCAAGAAAAAGCAAGTTGAGAACACATTTCCATGTTTTCATGGGATGTTCTCAACTATTTGGGGACATACACCATTCCTACCATGCCTTGACCAAAGACTAAGACTAAGGCCATTCCTAAGACTCCCCTTATGTCTCCTTGACTAATCATACAAGTTTATTACTTATATATCATGCAAGCAACTAGCAAGTAACTCCTATACACTTTACACTTAGAGAAAAATTCACAAAACCTCTCTTTTTGCCAATAGAGCTCACGGTCAAGACCAACAACCTTACACTAATTCCATAACAAATTTTCTACAATCCATACACTTCTATACACATCTATTCTAAGGTACACTAAGGCATTTGCAAGCATTGAATAACCATTTCCAAGTATTTCTCAAGAAAAAGAAAACTAGGGCTTTGTTAAAGAAAGCTAGGGTTTTGTTAAGGAAAGCTTTGGTTTTGTGACTAAACAAGGGTTTTTGTACTTCGTTTCATAAACCATCATCATTCATCATAAGTTCCATTTAAACGCTTTATTTTGCTATAACTTTTCATTCATTATGCATTGATCTTTATTTTAGCTTATATCACCTTTAAGTTTAAGATCATGAAAATAAGTTTTCACTTGGAAATGTCCATGATTATTTTAATATGGTTGTCGTTATTACTTACATCATGTTAAAAACGGATGAGAAAATATTGTTATCAATTTATTTTGGTGTAAAATGCTTATGGGTAAATCTGGGTTTATATATATTGATAATATGTTTTCAATTAAAGGAAATTACATAAAGACAGGTAATAATTGATTATGGACTTTAAATCATGTTAAATAGAATAACTAACATAAGGTCATATGGAAAGAAACATTACACTCTGTAACACATTTGGTTATGTATAAAAATGATTATTGACAAAACTAGTAAATTAGAGATTTCTTAAGTAAAGTTATGATTTTAAGTATTATCATGGATTAGTTAACCTTGGTAACTTGGACACATGAGGACTATTATGGACAAGTTAATACTAATATAAGGATGATATATAATATATATGATATATGAGACTTGTGGTAAAATACAAAAGTAATAAAGTATAAAGAAAAGATCATAAATGGATTCAACAAACTCAAGCAAACATTCTGTCCTAAATTCGAATTTTGACATACTCATTTTATATTTTTATAAGATAATAAATTTCACGACGATTCCGAAAAGGTAAGAAACTTGTTAAAACGGATTATAACGAAAAAAGTTCGTTAAAAAACAAGTTTATACGTAATAACGAAGTCGTTAATGATTTTTATAAAACATTGTTATAAAAATTTAGAAAGAGCAAGGGTTAGTATTTTTAATAAATAATACACATTTTTAGGATTCCAAAATGATAAAGAAATCGTAATTTTTCATTTAATATCGAACGAGTAATGAATTTCGCGAGTTACGACAATTAATACTTTATAAAACTTTTTTATAAATGTTACTATTCATGGACAGAATGTTATATTTTTCTAAACCTCATAAAAATATAGAACTTCTCAATACGAGAACGTCATCGAAAGACTCATTTAAAAACGGAGCTATAACGAATAAAATACGACATTTACGGGTTTTACCGACGACAAATACGAATTTTATAAAAAACTCATGTCTGTCATGAACAGTTAAAAGTTACTGTTCATCAGGTGTAAAATTTATAAAAATGTCAAATATCGATTACCGTCTATCTTAATACGAATAGATGGGACATAAGAAATGCGAGAATCGGGTTTTAAAACGCGAAAGTTAACGCCAGTTTACTAAACGGTAATTATAAATCGTTTTAACATGTTAAACACAATTTTTCCAAACCATTCGTTGGTGATTGTGCATATTAGAATATTATGTGGTTATCAAAGTTAATATTCTTACTAGGGAGTTTCATAATGAGGCCTCTTCGGATGGCGTTTCGACGAGTTGTTGGATTTACGATTAAGGTCCTAACTCCCGAACGTCCAGGCATGACCTCTTTAATTATGATAGCCCGAACGATAGTACGATGTAACAACTATTAGACTATATTCAATGTTGTTAGATTAAGTATCGGTACTTTTAAGACCTTAATTTAATTAGGTTGCATTTGATCAATTCGAGTGGCGCGTTAATTGTGACGACATTGCTTTACTCAATAAAGGTGGAGTTCATAGCCCAATTTTTACGATTTCAATGATTTTAATTGGGGTGAAACATGCTTTGTTTTACAAATTGGACGAAGGATGATTAATGTTTGCCTAAGTAGCGATAACCCAGTTAAGCCATTATCATGAAACTGTCAATTGCATGATTGTAGTTGGGAATTACTTTAGTGTGAGCGAGAATGTTATTTAATGATTCTATTCGGGAATGACACTCCCTGTTCGGGTGATTGCATTCACCAGGAACGAACGATTATACACATGTCGAATTTTAGATGTTTCGGGTTAGAACATCATCACGGGCTGAGTAGCAATATTATGCGAACAAGACTGTCGAGCTTCAGTGTCATGAGCTTAGTGTAAATGTAATCTAGTTTTGTGAGATCTGCATGTGTTGCATTATCACTAAAAAGACTTGCGGTCCTGCACATTATGATTTTTATCAAACCTATGAATTCACCAACAATTTTGTTGACGTTTTTAAGCAATGTTTTCAGGAGATCAATAGGCATGGGATGCCAAGGATGCATTGGGGTTATATTTTGATTGCACGCTTAAAGATTTAGGTGCAACATAAAGGGAAAATGTTATTGTTCACTTGTTTTTTTATTTTTACTTTTGTAATATTTCGGCAATGACATGTAAAGCTATATGCTTTTGTACTAAACTCTGTCAATTAAATCCCAAATGTATCATTTTAAACGACTTTTTTGTGCATTCCTTATATTATGCTTGTTGATATTGATCTTGAAGTAACATGCCCCGAGACCCGTGTTCCGCTGCGACCCCTATTGGGGGTGTTACAATTAAAGTTAATACTGTCTTGACCAGACGTTAAGTATGTTGAATGATAGTAGTAGTTATCATTAGCGTTATCTAGGAAGAGATAAAAGCATTATCTCTTAAGCGTTTAGGGTTCCTTAAGTTATAAAAGGAACATCGAATAGTATTGTAAACTTATGAGTTGATAAGGGGAATTTACAAATCAAATAGTACTATGTATTAGCAAGTTTGATAATTGTTCTTGTGATCCATCTTGGTATAGATATTGATATCCGCGTCAATATTTATATTCCAGTTATTGTCTCTCATAGTATCTTTGGATTCATTCAAAAAGTGAAACTTATTTTTTTTAAGTCGTGTAAGGCTCATGAGATCTGTTTATAAGACCTACATTCTACGGGCCTACTTTTATTTATATATTTTAATTTTTCATCATTTTATTATTATTTTTTTCATCAATTTTTTTTCATTTATAATATATATATTATATATATATATATATATATATATATATATATATATATATATATATATATATATATATATATATATATCATAATAAAACAATAAAATTTTAAAATTTTGGTCAAAACGGGGTTGCGTAGGAACACATATAGGCACAGGTATGATCAAATTTTGATAGAATCCCCCCCCCCCACACTTAGAATGGAACATTGGCCTCAATGTTCAAAAATGTCGGGTTTTACCCCCACACTTAGGAATGAAAAAGGAAAATGAAAAAATTCCAAGAGTGACAAGGGGAACAATATATACATGATCCAGGATTGATGATTCCATAATAGCAGAAGTCGAAGACGATGGATTGGCGGATTGTAAAACAAGCACGGGTCTTTCATGATTCTAGGAACCGTGCAAAAACGTAACCACTACCATAGAAAGAAAAACGCCCTCACACTTTAGGCTATTAAAATAACACACTACTTATTAAATCAAGAAAATTGAAAGAGAGAAAGAAGGGTTGCCTCCCGAGAAGCGCTGGTTTTTGTGCGAGTCTCTAGCTTGACTCTCCCCGAATTCCTTTGTCCTTGAGTAGAAACAGAAGAATAGAAAAATTACTATCGAATTTTCATATGCCACCGACTTAAGAGAAGAAAAGTGAAAAGTGGAAATGCCGGGGTCAAAAATAGTATCCTCACTCCCGGAGGAGAGAAGAAAAGAAGAATCCACATAATAAGTGAGATAAGGAAGAAATATTTGGATAACAAATGTGATGGGAAAATAATGGCGATCCTCAAAGGTTATCTTCACAAATGTCGGAGAAAAACTCTTCTCATAAATTCCGGGGTCGAAAACTTTGTCCTCGGTCATAAATCTTCTTATCAGGTTCTGTCATTTATGCTTCATGGGTCTATCTAAAAAACACCCCCAAAACCCCCTTCGGGGAGGGAGATTAGGGGCTAGTGTCTAATAAGCAAACTCTCAAGATAGATTTATCTCCCTCTGAAATCATGATAAACGTTCTCAAATATCCGTGAAATATCCATATCTAGAAAAGCATCAATTTCATCAATTACGCCTCCTGGGTCGAAACACTCATCCTTATTAGCATCGGAAAGAGGTGTGACTAACAAAGCCGAATCATCAAGGTTAGAAACATAAGAGTCCTTACTCTCGATGTTCGTCTAACACCTCATCAAAAGTGGGATTTACATCATTAGGAGATAATATCGTCGTCAATTCAAAAAGAGGGTTAGAGAAAGTTACCGGGTTTTTACTCACAATGGGTGAGAAACATTCATCGTAGGTTAAACGCTCTCACTATCCACTCCCGGAATGAATCCTTAGACTTCTTAGGATTGGATTAGGTCCTTAACCCACACCCCCAAACAAAAAAAATGGACTTTATGAATTTGTCCGATTCCTTTTTAGGAATAGTGCTAAGTTCCTCATTCCCCATTATGAGAGAGTCCTCGGGTTCTTCGATTGGTAAATCGTGTATGATTGCATTAACCAGAGAAATTTGAGGTGTTTTATTCAATGGAATATTACTCTCCTTAGAAATAACTTTGAAATTCTGCAAACACGATGTAATACGAGTTTGTCGTTTAGCTGCCGGCTCTGCGATATTCTTAACTTCCTGCTCTTCCTTATTGAGACGTTGAGAATTCAAATTAATCAAAAGAAGTTTAGAATTAAGAGCACTTTCAATTAGATCTTCAACATTATTATGATATTGTATGAACCTCTTTTTGTCGACAATATTTTAGAAGATTCTAGCATAGTATTCTTCCATATTTTGCTTTTTCTCTTCACAAACTTTTGTGCCACACATTACTTCAATTAGTTGACGAAAAACGGAATTTGGTGAGGGAACTTGCTTTTCCTGAGCTGCTTGCTTTTATGCAAGTAATTCTTTCTCTCTTTGAGCTGTAAGTAAAACCTCCTGCTTATGTAACTCTTGATTTATTCTTTCCGTAAAATCTTCCATCATTTTATAAAGCTCATTATTTGTTTCAATCTATTCTTTACTTTCAACAAAAGGAGTGACTTCTGGAGTTTCCAAATAAAAAAAAAAATAAAAAAAAATAAAAGGGGGCTTAAAAATGATTTTTAAATCGAACTGTTTATAGGGTTGATATGGTTCAAACGAAAGAATTGAATTTTGGTTCATAGGGGGACACTGAAGTCGCATGAGGACCCCACAGTATCACAGCAAAGATACTGTTGAGAAAACTCGGTGAATTATGTGGATAATAAATTCACTAAAGTTTTGATTGTTAGCTCGGTTCCTGCTCATGACAAAGCGGTACCCGTGCGTGGGACATCAAACCCATAGTGAGTATCGTTTCCCACATAAACTCACACGAGTATGTTTCGTACTAGGGCTTGGTGGGATGTTGGTAGAGAAGTCTCGGGTGTTTCATTTAAGAATATGGATTTGGGTTATAGACAAACTCATTTCCTGATCCTTACACTGCTATAGCCGGACAGTTATTCACATTATACGGTCCTCCACACCACGAGCAACAAAATGGTTATACGAAGACATGGTCGAAGAATTAAACGGATAGAGGATAAAGAAGAGTAAGAATTAACAGAAAGTAAGAGGATATGGAAAATATTTTTTGAAATTTTTTATAAAGATAATAAAAATAAAAAATATTTTTGGTATTTTTAATATTTATAAAAGTAAGGAGAAATAAAAATAAGAAGAAAATATTTTTGGATTTTTATTTTTTTTATAAGAACGAAAATAACTTCCAATAAAGGAGCTTCAAGGCTCGAACACGACAATCCCGTAAAAAATGCGCGGATTCACCTTCATCGGTAGCGGCGCCATTTTTGATACGGTCGTTTCACAGCGTGCTTATATCATATAAAACCATATAATATATATAATATATTTATAGAAATATATATACGTATACGTAAGCAAAGTATCATACAAATTATTCTTAGGAAAGAATAAAAAGTAATCAACACGGGTATCGTTTTCCACGGCGAGAGATGATTGGAAATCTACGTTCAAGTTATAAATCAAGCTTGATTGTCATTCAAGTTTTTGGTTTCGGTTTTAAACTATTTTTAAACTAAAAGTTAAACTAATATTAATTATAGATTTAAAAATACAACGGTTGATACTAAATTAATCTAAAAGTCTTTAAATGAAAAAATATGCTTGTAAAGTGACGAGAAATGTTCCTTAAGTGCGGGCTTAGGTTAACGAATTAAAATTCTTAGAAAACAAAGTTTCAAGGAATTAAAATGACGGAAAAAGAAAGTAAATTATTTGTTTAAAATTAATAACAAGTATTTAAATTGCATTAAAAGTAAATGACGGTATGTAAATTGGAAAATTCTAATGACTATATTTTTTTAAACCTTTTTAAAACCGCACATAAATTCCAAATCACTAATCCTTTAGCAAACACAAGTTATTTACTCACTACTCATAACGAAATTCAATTTAACAAACGTAGCATTTAATGATAAAAAAAATCTACACTAAGCATGGCAAAAATTAAATACGCAAATATATTATGGAACGATAAAATAAAACTATTCTAAGTATTGAAAAGAGAATAGAAAATAGAACCCGAAATGAAGAACCGCAATGATATAAAACAACCCAATCAGCTTATCACTTAAAAAGCTTCTACTTCACTAATTAGCAAATAAAGTTGTCAACTTTATCTACTAATTACTTTCATAAAAACCATAAAGATCAAAACTTTATCTATTTATCAACCTTATAAGACCCTTAAGCTCCGGTCTTAGAGTTTGATAGATTTTATCAACATTAAAACATAAAAAAGATTAAGATGAACAAGATAATATTAAGCTACTAAGACAAAAATAAGCTAGAATTTATTTAAAGACAAAATAAGCTAATAAAAAAGATGATATTTTACATCTAAATTTACCCGAAACTAGCGGGTTATCAAGTGAACTTGGATCGGGTATATTTAAAGATTTAGATCTAAGAAAAATAAGCTAGAATTAAAAAAAAGCAACAAACTTTATGCTAGAAAATAAGCTAAAAATAATAGATCTACTATTTTTAGATCTAATCCACCCAAAACTAAGGCATCCAATCAAGTAAACATGGACCGGGTATGATTAAGGAATAGATCCAAGAAAATAAGCTAAAAAGTAAACAACTTTAAGCTAAATAAAATGAAAATAAGCTATTTGAAATTTTAAGCTAGGATTAAGCTTACCAAAATCTAGAAACACAGCTTTAATAAAATAAGTCGAGGATTAAGCACTCACGGTTCCCTTTATGATCTTGATATAAGCTTAATCAAATAATAAGCACTTTTGGAGAAAGAAAAAAAAAAGAGATGAAATAAGCAAAAGCTTATTTAGAGATATAAGCTTAGATTCAATCAAATAAGCTAAAGGAATACTTAATTGAAATAGAAAATAAGCTATAAAAATAATAAGCTAAAAAGAGCGTATTCAATAAGCTAAAGAAAAGAAAGAGAGAAAAATAAGCAAAGACAATAAGCTATTAACCAACCTCAAACATCTTCATTAATAAGCTCAAAATGATTATTACAATAAGCTAATAAGCTTTAAAAAGCTTTTACAAAAAGCTAAAATCTATATTATAACTACTCTAAACTAACATACACTCTTTGGAAAATAAAATAAAATATAACAATATCTAAATGAGCTGCTTGCATGTGTATTATAACCCCAAAGTGGGCAGGTGGTAATTTCATGTTTTTAAGAGCTTCGTCAATGAAGCGTCAGAATCTGGTGTATGTTGGATCTTTTGCCATTGATGGTGCCAATTGATTGCATAACGCGTCCTCGTACGCTGTAATCATTAGTTGTTAATAATCCAGATCCTCCAATAGCAAGATGACACGTCACCATTCTAGAAGATCCCAATGATTGGCTCAGATCCCTAGCTGCTATAGTACCTCGTACCTCGGATTCGTACCTGCCACCTGTCCAGACTTGTAATTATAACGATTAGTTTGCCACGTGTCACCACCTGAGTGGTGCCACGTGGCGTAGGCACTATTCCGTCACCGTCATCGAAGACACCGCTGAACCACTGGTCAACCACCGCCGGACCACCGATCAACGGTGGTTGACCGCTAGTCATTAGGCGGGTCTTGGGCCAGGTATGGTCGGGTTGTGGGCCGGGTCTGGTCAGGGCATGGGTCAGGTCAGGATCGGGTCGGCCACGTGTCAGCTGCCATGTCAGCAGGTGGGACCCACTAGCTGACGTGTCATCCGACGTGGCAAGCCACGTGGTGCTGACGTGGATATGAGGGGATAATACCCTCAGCAGATGGATCGAACTCATGTCCTCCTATTTGAATCCTTAAGGAACCAAATGAGACCACCTGCGCTAGGCAGTGGTCTCATAATATACGTGCACTATTAAATACTTAACCCACTTTTGGCCCTCTTCATTGTATTAGTATCAAAGGTTCAAACAGGGACGAAAAAGGGTCAAAATAAAAAGGTTCACATATGAAAGGCCGATACCGTTGGACTCGTAATTTCGTGCTCTTTCCAATTGTGTGATCGAGGAATATTAACGACTTCGTTAGAGCCTCGATAAACGTAAAAACGTCATCAAAAGTTACCCGAAAATTACCGTTTTTGCTTTTCTTTCAATCCTTTGTACCTGTAAGACATAAAAACACAATACAAACATATTTGCAACATATTTATCCATATTTTAGTGTTTTAGTCCGTTTATTAGCATTTTCCGGGGTACAAATGATGTGTGTTTTAGCACACATCACTAGGTAAAAACCTAAATTTTTTATCATGAGTGTAGTCATAACCCAGTAACACTTGTAAAGCACATGAGATAAATCTAGGGTATGAAACGTAGTTCAGCCTAGACTTATTCAATAGCTTGGTTACGAGATCATTGGTAATGATCTCCCTATATCCAACCTCAGTCCGTTTATAAAGACAGTAGGCTAAAAGCAGCTGGTGAAGTTTTAATTGTTCAGTTGGAGGAGTAGTTCCCGCCGAGAACCTGAATCACAAAAGTGAACAGAATTCTCCAAGCTACAAGAATTGAGATTTTTAGGAATGGGGTTTTATCCAGGTAACTCAGATTGATGGCAATTTTGCCTAATTCTTTCTTAACAGCCATAGGTGTTAGATGAGCCACATATTTACCATTATTATAATCAAGGCCAGTTGATGAACAAAAGGTGTTAAAATCAAGGGTCAAAGGTCTTTGCCCATTTAAAACTGAAAACTTGATGAGGAATTCCCTGAATAGGCGTTGCTCAGTCTCATCAGTTGATGGAAAAGGGTCATAAGCAACAGTGGTGCTCTAAAACTCCTTGAGGAAGTTCTGATAGACCACTGAGGGACAGTTGGTAAAATCTTTCTCAATGACAATTTAGCAAAAAATTATTATTGGCTCGTAATGAGGCACATTTGGTGGGTAGTTGAAGTTACCCACCACATTAATGGTCTAAAAAGTCACATTATCCACAGTCATGTTGTTCCATTAAGGAGCATACTTGATTGTTTATTGTTCTGCTATTTTAGATGAATATGTTAAAAACAAAAAGTTTTAATGGCAGAATATTACACACCAGATGGTCACAAGTTAATCTCTAACGTTGATCGATGCCGTGAAATGTGCAATATGTTATCAAAAAGAGAAATACAAAGAAAAAAATAAACAAAAAAAAAATAAAAAAAAATAAAAAAATGGGTTCTTGTAAGTGGCATGATTGACCAAAACAAAATTGATTGGAAAGAGTAGTTTTCAATGAACAATTGATATATGAGTTAAGCTTTTTATTACCATAAAAGATGAACACCCACACACTTGCTTTGAGAGAGAAATTAGGCAGAGTATATTTGCTTTGTAAATTTATGTGTGTGTTCTTCTTTTCTGGGGGGTATTTATAGGTGTGATGTGAAAAAGGTTGTAATATTTTAAAATTTTTATTTTTTGAAAAAGTTAAAATTGTTTTGGTAACATATTTAATGTAGTAACCCACTAGTTGCACGATCCCGTTTTTCATGGCAATTGTTACGCCATTTTACATTTGCAGTGATGACGTATGAATAACGGTCAAAAGTCTTTCGATTAGACATTTTAGGAAGGATTGTGTTTGTGGGAGTGAGCGTTAAATGCATGTTGGGGTCAATTGAGTGATATTAGAGAAGTGGGGGCCCATGACTATTGGATGACAGTTAGATAAGGAGTATTTGTTCCTTATTTAATGTGTTCATTCACCAACCTAGGACATTAAGTAACTAAAAACTTAGAATAGTTACTTCTTTTAATGTGTCCCTCAGTGTCATGGGATTCATATGGGTTTCAGGGAGATGGTTTTAGGGAGAAAAGAATATACACCATACTGAACATGATTGAACAGGGAGAGTGAATAATCAATATTCAACATGCCTAATTCTGCTTTCAGTATGGTGAAAGTAGGTTCATCCAAGGGCTTAGTGAAGATATCAACTAGCTGATACTCAGTACGGATGAAGTGTAATTTAATATCTCCTTTAAGGATGTGATCCCTGATGAAATGATATCTTATATCAATATGCTTGGTTCTTGAGTGAAGTATTGGATTGTTAGATATTGCAATGGCACTAGTGTTGTCACAAAAGATGGGTATCATCTTGTAATGTATGTTATAGTCACTGAGTTGACTTTTCATCCATAGGATACTTGCACAACACCCAGCAGCAGCAACATATTCAGCCTTAGCTGAGGACATAGCCACTGACTGTTGCTTCTTAGCACTCTAACAAACCAATTTTCCACTAAGTATTTGACAAGCACCTGAGGTACTTTTTCTGTCCATATTACAACCAATATAGTCTGAGTCTGAATATCCTTTGATATCAAAGCCTGAACATTTTAGATAATATAGACCTAGGGTTGGAGTACCTTTCAGGTACTTGAGGATTCTTTTCACAGCTGTTAGATGTGTTTCCTTTGGTTGGACTGATATATTGCACATAGGACTGTGGAGAGTTGGATATCAGGCCTTGTTGCAGTTAAGTACATCAGTGACCTAATCATTCCTCTATGTGAGGTCTCATTTACTGGTTTTCTAGCTAGATCAGGACCTAAGTTGTTTGGAGGAACCATGGGTGTTTTCACTGAGGAATTGTCAGAAATCTTATATTTCTTAAGTAAGTTCTAGGTTGTACTGTTCTTGACAATTGAGATTCATTTGTCATCCTGCGTGATTGCAGTCCAAGGAAGTAGGTAGTTTCTATACCACCTCGTGTTTTAGGTCAATGTACGACGTTGATAAAGTCCCATTTATTTTTAGTATTGTACGCATTTGTTTTTTTAATGGGAAATCGTTACGTTTAAATCGAATAAGCTAAAATGATCCATTCAATGTAAACGGGCAATTAAACAATTAAATGTTTTTCATCAAGAAAGTGTTCATAATGATTATTATGAGGATATTTAATAACTTTGTTCATCTTATTTATTGGGGTGGGACTAGTAAAATGCTTACGTTTCGCGAATAAAATGTGTTTCGGCATTCCGAAGCACCAACCACTAACTACGCTTAACAAATGCCCACGATTATACCCAAATACCAAAATAATTAATACAACATCACATGGGGCCCATGTGGCTGAAATTTTCAAGATAGGCCAGAGATTCAACTTGCTAAAAATATCTTAGTTAGAAAGATCATAGGGAACCAACTCTTTCACATGAACCACTTGGCAAATTAACCTTGTGCAAAGGTTAGAAAAGTGACCATGGTTAGGTTAATTAGTATTTTCTCTATAAATAAGCATGCATCACTCTTTCTTATCATTAAACAATAACAAAAATCACAAAAACCTTCTTTGTATCCTCTCCTAACCCACGGCTCAAAACCCCATGTTATACAACAATCCTCTTACTTTGAGTTTCTTTCACCATTTTAGTGTTTTCATATTATTACTTAAGGTATTCTAAGATAATTGAAGGGTTGGTTAAGCTTTGAAAGGGTTTTAACAAGTTATTCAAGATAGGGTTTCAAACCTAATCTAGGTTTATATGCTGTAAGCTTGGTTTTGAGTCTAAACACGGGTTTAGCAATCAATTTCTACATTCATACATCATCCCTAAGGTCTTCCTATTCCTTCATACCTTTTATTTATTATGATTTTATGTGTTATATGTTAATTTAATAGGTTAAATCACCACTAAGGACTTTTTAATATGTAAAATGAGTTTTCATTTATGTTTATGAATTTGTGCACTTATTCTTATGTCATATGGTTATATATATCATGGAAAAATGAATGTAAAAGTATGTTAACATATGGTTTAAGTATAAACATGTTTAGGTTAAATTAGGGTTTATAAGGTTATTTAATATATTACAAGAGAAAGTAATATAAATAACTTGTTAATCTTTGGCAAATGGAAAATATATGGACTAATGGACATTAATATAAGTATCACATATGTTACATATAGTTATTAGGGTTTCTATAATAAACTACTAGTTGAAAAATACATAAAATAAGCTTTTTATAAAAAAGTATACACTTGGATAATAAAGGGGTGTATAATTTCGACACTTAGACAGTAGGTTTTGACATTATATAAAAATAATACGTCTCATGACGATTCCAAAATGATAAGAAACTCGAAAAACCGATTTATAACGAAAAAGATACGTTAATTACGAGTTTACGACTATAAATACTTTTATAAAACTATTTTTATAAAATTTACTATTCATTACAGAAACTAATATTTTTAAAACATCTAAAATATGATATAACTTTTAATTACGAGATCGTACTCGAAAGAATCGCTAAAAACGGAACTATAACGAATAAACTACGACGTTTACGATAATTAAAGTTTATAAAAGTAATTTTATAAACTATGAACAGTAAAAAGCACTATTCATCAGTGGGATTAACTTTATAAAATATAATACATCTTTTAATAACAAAGACGTACTCGAAGGAATCACTAAAATCGGGATTAAAACGAATAAGTTATTACGATTACAAGTTTACGCTAATTAAAACTAAAAACGAGTATATAGCTGTTGTGAATAGTAAAAACACTATTCATCGCAGAATATCAAAAACTTGAAAATGTAATATTTTGATCACTCGTCTTACTACGAAGACGTGGACGTAAGAAACGCGAGCAACGGACTTAAAACGACCAAATTAGGTCATTTTTACGAAAAGTATATTTATAAACGTTTTCACTTTATAAATATTATTTTACTAAAACGATTAGTCGGTGATTATGCTATATAGAATATTGAGTGGTTATCAAAGTGCTATAATACTAGGGAGTTTCATAATGAGGCCTCTTCGGATGGCGTATCGACGAGTTGTTGGATTTACGATTTAAAGTGTCCTAACTCCTCGTACGTCATGTCATGACCTCTTTAATTATGATAGCCCGAACGATAGTACGATGTAACAACTATAAGATTATATTCAATGTTATTAATTAAAGTACTCGGTACTTATACGACCTTAATTTAAATAGGTTGCATCTAAACGTTTTGCGTGACGTTTTATCTGTGATTATTTGGACTATCTGTACTCAAGGTGAGTTCATAGCCCCACTTTTACTTTTTACTGTTTTACTGATTTACTATTATTTGGGGTGAGACATGATTTGTTTTATAAATTGGACGCAAGTGTTTTAAAAATTTTTATTAAATTTTTTTGATTATGTGTTTGCTAACTAGCGATAACCCTCTTGAGCCCATTATCATGAACCTGTCAATTGCATAGATGTAGTTTGTTAATTAACATTATGTGAGCCGCGATTGTTATAATAGATCTATTGATTACCCTCGTCCGTTGGGTGATTAGCTATCCACCGGGAACGAAAGTTGACCAGGTCGATACTGATGTTGCGGGTTACAACATCTAACGGGCAAAATAACTGCTAAAATAGCAAATATAGGTTGGCATCAGCGTCATGACTTAGTGCAACATAATCTGGTTTGTGATTGTTGGCATATGTGTAAACATCACAGGAAGTCATGCGGTCCTGCATAATTTAAATACATAAACCTATGAATTCACCAACAATTTTGTTGACGTTTTAAGCAATGTTTTCAGGAGGTCATTAGGCACAAGGTGCCAAGGATGCATTGGATTATGTTTTGGATTGCACTGTTAAAGATTTATGTCATCATGTATTTTGGGAAAACCTATGTATCTTTTGAAATATTAAACAAAGAACATGAAAGCTATAAGGCTTTGAAATATTCTTTATTAAATCACAATGTATCAATTTAAACGACTTTTGGTGTCGTTCTTATATAATAGTCTTGTGCTGTTGATACTGAAGTAACACGCCCCGAACCTTATATCCGCTGCGACCCCTTTTGGGGTGTTATAGATTGGTATCAGAGCCAAGGTTATAGAGAACCAGGTCAAAATGTTTTTGCTGGACTATAACCGTTTTCAAACATTGCATACATACAAAAGGGTATTTACGGGGTATTCATACACTAGTTGTTGCATTAGTCGGTTAGACTATATAATATTTTAATTGATCTCGCGATTGTTATAAATATTACGTATATTACAGTAAGAGCCTTATATAATATATACTCATAAGTTATTTCTGCTGGTCATAGTAGTCATGTTAGCTGATTCTGCCATTACCTATACTTCTGTTCACTCTTAGGCACGATCTTGGAGAATTCCATCAGAGATCCTTACGAGGAGGCTGCCCGACCGTTGCTGGAGCATGGCACCAACGTTCTCCAGAGTATGTACCTGAGGACCATGTACCAGTGTACATTCATGAGCCCGAGCATCCTGAGGACTTAGTGCCAGCTGAGGATGAGGCACCTATACCTCCACTACCACCATCCTTTTTATCTCCACGTATCCGACCCCTACATACTAGAGCAGCCATGAGGCAGATGAGAGCTGCAGCACCATCCACCTATCATTCACTACTCCCATCAGGGACCCCACCATTGTTACCTATCCCTCTACCTGCACCATCCACTAGCCGCAGAGCTGAGATTCCCGAGGCTGACACGCCGCCTCGGAAGAGGCTACTACTTACTACTCCTAGACCTAGTTGTGAGGTTGGAGAGAGTTCTGCTGCTGCAGCTGCGAGACAGCCAGGACCCACTATGGCTCGTAGGGTCGATTACAGTTCTGTAGACCCTATGGAGACCAGGCTCTGAGATACTGAGAGGAGGATGATGACCGCCTTAGAGTTGGTCAACATGAGGGTCACTTACCAGGTAGATGTTTGCACTAGGGAGAGTTCAGAGTTTTGCACACGACATCACGATGCCCAAAAGGATCGTGCAGCTGTGAGAGCTGAGATTGAGGTATTGAGGGGAGAGAGACTTGCTTACGCACAGGAGAGTATTGAGACTCGTGAGGCCTTGACTAGATCTGAGGCTTACTGCAGAGCATTAGAGGCACGAGTTGCAGTGTTAGAGACACAGGCGCATCGCCACGAGTGGCAGCGTCAGGCTGCAGATGATCTTGCTGTTGAGCACATCATGCGTACACAGGCCCTAGAGGCTGGAGCACGTGTTGACACCTTGGAGGACACCGGTAGCAGTTCCTAGACATAGTTATGATTGTAGCTACTATACAGTCTGTTAAGTTTTATGGGTTACTCCCAGCTAGCAGGCGGTATAGATCTTTTGTTTTGATTAGCTATCCTGTATAGATCTTTTGTCTTTTGTCTTCTGATTAGCTATGTTGTATAGCCTACTAAGTGTTACGGGTAACTCCCGGCTAGTAAGGCTCTAGGTTTATTTTCATTTTGTAACCTAGCGATAGGGAATCATTGTACCAAACAGATCATGTATGTTCCAGATTATATATGGAATGGATGTATTATGTTATGTCGATCTCGTGTTGGTTGTATGTTTCACTGTGTTATGTGATCTTATTTTATTTATGATGCATATGTTATGTCACGTTATAATTATATTGAATCTAACGGGTATTGTATTTTCTTGTGATTGAAGAAAATGGCACCAAAGAGAACCACAAGGTCAACTCGAATCCCACCAGTCACACCAGCCCCAAATGCACCAACCACCACAACTGTTACTGAGGCGCAACTTCAGGCCTTAATTGACCAAGGAGTTGTTGCTGCAATGGCTGAAGCAGAAGCAAGTAGAGTTAGGAATGGATATAACAGCAATGGTTCAGGACCAAGGCCAGCACAATTCAGAATTCTGAAATGCAACCCTTTAGACTTTAAAGGCATGAGGGAGTCGTCCGATCAACTTCGATGGTTTGAGAAATGGAGTCTATGTTTTAGCATTAGCAATTGCACAGCATCTGTCATGTCCAAATTTGCGACTGCACTCTACAAGACGATATGCTCTTACATGGTGGACGCCCATGTTTAAGTACCTCTACCTCGAAGAGCTCATGCTTTGCCATGTGAACACTAAAGAAATGCTGGCTGATAGTACTGCCCGGGGTGCGATCAATAGATTGTGACTGAGATGTGGGATCTTAAGGTTAAGGGTACCGATGTGGTGCTATAGTCAAAGATTTCAGCAACTAGCTTAGAGGGTGTTCCAGGATGTTCCCAGAAGAGATAGACAAGATTGAAAAGTATATCGGTAGCTTGCCCGATATGATACATGGCAGTGTAAAGGCATCAAAGCCGAAAACCATGCAAGAGGCTATCGAGTTTACAACTGAGTTGATGGTATGAGAAGACATGCCTTATGCTGAAACGTCAGGCAGAAAGAAAGAAGGTATGATGATCTTTCAAGAACAATCCAAAACCAACAACAACAGAAAAGAGGGCAGAACACTGCCAGCCTACACGGCAGGCAATAGTGACAGGAAATCTACGCGGGCCTAAACCTCTGAGTTCCAGTGTAGTTAACAATCATGAAGGTCCTTGTCACTAGGTGCAATAACTGCAAAAAGGTTGGCCATCTGGCCAAGGATTATAGAAGCCGACCTGCAAATGCTAACAACAACAACCACAACAAAAACAATAATAATCAGAAGGGAAATGGTTGCTATGAGTGCGGAGCTCAAGGACATTTGAGAAGAAACTGCCCAAAACTAAGAAACAATGACCGTGATAATTAAGCTGGGAATGGCAGGGCTCCAGCAAAGGTGTTTATGGTTGGAAATGCGGGGACAAACCCAGACAACGTCGTGGCGGGTACATTCCTTCTAAACAACCGCTATGCATATATCTTATTTGATACGGGTGCCGATAGAAGTTTTGTGTCTACTGCATTTAGCTTCCAAA
>BQNB010109190.1:1751-22803 GCA_026074375.1 Tanacetum coccineum | reverse complement strand
TCAAGACTTTTGTAAATAGTTGTATCTTTATCATGGTAATGGTCGGGAAAAAGTGTCTAGCAACTTATATCTTAGACTTATTCTATTTGTTTCGTAATTTTTTTCTAACAACAATTTAATTTTTATTTAACAACAATTTTCATTAACCATGGGTTTTACGCGAATGAGGATGTGTACGAGCATGCATGTCTATTCTGTCGTTACGGCCATGTATGCACGTCTCATCTGCCTTGTTGGTTTATTACTCTTGGTGAAAGTTAGAAGATCCCTACCCTATATCATTCTTCATCCTAACCCTTGGTTAAACTCGAATGAGGATGTGATCGAACACACATGTCTATTCCGTCGTTACAGCCATGTATGTGTGCTTCAGCTGCCTTGTTGGTGTGGTACTTTTGGTGAAAGATTGAAGAAATGATCAACCGTAAGACTTATAATAAAAACCCATTTTACCTTTATAAACTTGTTTACTCCTTAGCTCTAGTGGTGGAGATGTGTATCCTTGCCAAGCCTATGATAGAATACTCATCACGACCGAGCAATTGAGTGAATTAGTTACATGTTACCACATAGATTAGTTGAGTGATTTTAGTGTTTTTATCTTCCTATTTCGTAAGGTGTTTGGTTGTGTACTTGTAATAGATCAAATAAATGCTAAACGGAAAAATCCTTAGGGATACATCTTCATAAACTTCTAAAGGCTACTTGAGGACAAGTAAGATTCATGTGGGAGGATATTTGATGACATCAAATAACGTTACTTTTATAGCATCATTTATCTCATGTAATTAACCTATTTTATATAATTATTGCAAAGAAATGTTACTTAATCGTTTGTATTTGAGAATTGTAGTAATTATGGAGTACTTGGTGAAAGTTAACAAAAAAACACGCATTCTAGAGCTTAAACAAATATATTTGAAGATTACTATTCTGACAACCAATACGCCGTATCCAACAAGGAAGATACCGTGTATTTGTGCCTGCACTTCACCAAAGACCATAAAGGAAACAAGATCCAATACGCCGTGTCCAGGAAGACCAATACGCCGTATTTAAGCTATATGGAAAGAAAATATTCTGGAAGATATCAAACGTGATCCTTACTCTAAGAAATCCCTAATACGTTGTATCCAAGACTTTGGATACGCAGTATTGACCTTTTTCCAGACCTTATAAATAGAAAACTCAAAAACAAGTTTTAAGTGTGCTAAATCATATTCTTGATACCTAAACCATAAAAGTCAATTTTCAGTGGAGAAAAAGAGCAGAAGAGGTCGAGCAACGCTATTAATTCCATAAGAGACAACGTGTAATTTCTTGTACTTTCGTAATCGTCCAGTTTTTGGTATCATTCGTTAACTCAGTTAGTTTACCTTGGCTAAATCATTACTTTTGTATTAATTGTGATGTTTGAAGGCTAATACCTTCGGGTATTAGCCATTATTATGAAGATCTTAATGTTTGGTTTGTTTATCTTGATTTTTTTAATTTATCGTTGATTGCTTGTTTATGTTTATCAATCCATATTTGTTTACGTGCTTTTGTATGCGACCTATCATTCAACTGGATCTAGTGATACGGACCAAGTAATCTAGATGTCAGGATAGCTCTCCATGTAGTGATTTATACATCTAGACCAATAGGATCACAAATAACGACCTATCTTTGCCCTTAGATTGTGAGCTTAGTTGGACCATAAGGTGACCTTGGTATCAATGAGTATGTTCTTAATCAATTGGTAAAGACTTGGTTAGTGGACTACAAGTGTATGAATTGCCGTTAAGCAGTAAGTGGGTAAAGTCTCTATGAGCTAGGGTTTAACAAGATCACCATTGCTTTAATCCTTAAGATTGATTATATCTGAAAATAAGGATGCTTTATGCGGATGCGTTTAATTGTGACATGATTCTATATGTCTAGGTCTTAGGAAGAAGTACCGCCTAAGTCTTAAGAATGATATGCTGCCTCGAGATAAGTAATCATAGCACTAAATAAACAAATCAACGTTTTGATTGGATTAATAATGGTTAATACAGTTTTCTTATATTTGGCTAGACCGCTCTTTTATCTTCTGTTAATTTACTTGCGTGTGTTTTAGTGTCTTGAATTAGTTTTAGTCACCACAAAACCTGTGCCAGTCTTTCAGACTGAAAACCCCTTTTTCCCATTAGTTCTAGGATTAACATAGGTTAGCATAGGTTTAGCATAGATTAGACTAACTTAGATTAGAAAACCAAAGTATTAATATATTGAAAGTGTTTCTCGCTCTTAGTGATCGACATCCTACATACCACGAAACTCCCACCGACCAGGTACACTGCCCGTTAAAGTGTTGTTTTTGGTTAAGTCGGCAAAATATAAATTTAAAACTTGAATCATAATTTACAACTACACAACGACACAATCAGCACCTTTTAGCCCTACTCCACTCCCCGAGCACCAAACTCGAGAGTTCTCTTCACTATGTCAACAAACTCCATTTAGGCTGAGAAAACCATACACACCTTAGCTTACACCAATTTCCGACACTAAGTGAAATGTCAAGTTCTAATCCTAGCTAGAACCAATCTACCACACCTTTTGTATTTTGAGACTAAAATACTAACCGCACCACTTTACTATAATTCATAACTTCACTTCTCTTCACAACTTCACTTCACAACTCCACTTCACTTCACAACTTTACTTCACTTCACAACTTCACTTCACTTCACCTAGACACTACCACGATCACACCAATCTAACACTACTTACTATGATCACCACGATCTAACTATACTTTCAATGATCACCACAATCTACCTATTACACATAACTACAATACACACCTTTACAATATACACAAATGATTTACAAGATATGATACAATTTCACAATAATGAAAACAAAACTACAATACTTCTTGACTTGATAATAAGAAGTATTCTTCTCTTACACTTGAGGAATTAAGCTTGAATCACTTGGAAACAAAAGCTTAAGATTAAATGATCAAAGGACTATAGGTGATGTTTGGACTAATTTTAGACATAAAAGAAGGAGTGCAAAAGGTGACAAAATAAGTGGAGAATAGTCTGCTATTTATAGGCAAAGCTGGGAGCGTTTTGGCTTGGCCGACCCCCTTAGCTCCATGGCCGGCCCCCTTATCACTAAGGGGGGCGCCCTTATATTTAAGGGAGTCGCCCAGGCTCAGACGCTCCCTTTTTGTATTTTCCAGGGGAGGTGTTTTCTGAAACATTTCTAGCCGTTTTAAGGTAGAAAATTTGAATTCAAAATATTTATTTTGAATAAAATATTTTTTTTAAGTGTAGAAAATATTTTGTAAAAGTTATAAAAATGTTTGCAACATTTTATAAAAAAAATGTAAGTTTGAATAAAAATTCATTTGATCATAAAATGCATTAAGCATTTATTTATTCATACCTTTAAGTGATTAAATTTTCGAAATAAATTTTTTACTAATAATTACTTGTTTACGTTTAATTTTACATTGAGCGTTTTTACATTTTGTAATTATCAAAACGTAGAGAGGTCGAAAAATATTAATAATTTTTTTAGCCATTATTTCTATCAACATGCTTGACCGCTTATTTATCGTTTGTTTATATGCTTGTGTATGTTATTTGCCTCATTATTAGTTTATATTAAACCAAAACTCGTGTCAGTCTCTCAGGCTGAACTCCCCCCCCCCTCCATTTGGTTAGTTTAGGTTTAATTAGGATTTAGATAACTAGAATACTAGTAAATTAAAGTATTAACATTTACTCTTAGTGATCGGCACCCTACTTGCCAACGAACCTAGAATCGATCGGGCACACTGTGCGTTAGTGTTAGTTAAAATGTGAAGTCGACAAAATATAAATAGTAAAACTTGATAATATAATCACCTATACTAAACGACACATCAAGTTTTTGGCGTCGCTGTCGGGGAGTGAAATTTGTTTAAAACTAATTTATTGGTATTTTAGCTTAGATTTTATCATTTATTTGTTGTAATTTTTATCTATATGTTTAACCTTTTCATTTGTGTTCCTAGCTAATATATTACAAGAAATGGACAACCCATATATTACTATGGAAGAATATGTTCAGCATGAAACAAAGAAAGCTCTTAGAAACAATCAAGTGTATAACTAGGAAATACCTCAGATTTTTTGAAACATAATTTCCTGCTATAGTTTATGATGATGTATTAAAATTAGAATTAGAATTCTCATCTAAACCCACGTTAAGTTCTCAGCTTGTCGATGAAGTTAATTGGAAAAATAAAACATCATTGTCCGAATATGATAATGAAAAATACAATATTATATCCAAAAGAAATGCCTTAAAGAAATGATTTTCTAAAAAAGAAAAATTCGACATCTTGAGTATTGATAAAGATCTATTTTCTTATGATATATTTATGTGGATGATTTAAAATTGGATAAGAACAATGATGAAGATAAAATAGGTATCAAGCAGTCTTCGGGGGATATATTTATCGAACCATTACATAGTATAATAGATATCAAAGTTTATACCTATCCACAAGTGTCAAAAATGCTTTGGAAAACAAGTCACGATACAATTAGTAATTTTTCACAACTGAAACTTTTATCAAAGAATTAAGGATTAATATCAAGATTTGGAATTATTTTAACGAGGGGATGCTAATAAATCTTGTTAAAATTTTATATGTGCCATTTGGCATTCCCTTCGACCCCAAGGTAGTCTATAAGGATAAGGGGTATACAGGTGTTATTCAATTATACGAATTGGTGTTGCGGAGTCCAAGTATGTTCTTTTTAATCTCCTAAAATGGATATGGCGTATCGAACTTTGACCAATACGCCGTATTAAGAATTCTAATAAAACTTTTGACCAGTCAACTTTTGATCTAATACGAAGTATTGGTAAAAACCAATATGGCGTATTCAAGGGAAAGTATAAGTACCAATTGATACGCCAGATCGTATTTTTTAACATAACATTTTTACCCCTTTCAAAAACTCACCACTGGTTATAACTTTTTGGAGATCATTGTTTGAATTTAGATCTTGATTGCTTGCTTAAATTTTTCCTCATACTAAGAACAAGGTACTGATCTCATTTCCTTAAATTTTTCCTTATTTCAATTTAATGGAATTAGGGTTTAGGTTTATTAGTTTTAGAATTAGGGGTTTTGCTTATAAGTTGTGTTGTGTTAGAAATAGGTATGATTTTAAGGATATTTCCCATGTTATAATCGTTGCTCACTTGGATGTGTTGAGATTTTGGGTCAGAATGGGTAGAAACTAGTATTGCCAAACTGAGTTATATCAGTAATACTAATATGGCGTATTCATTAAATTGAATACAGCGTATTGGATTTTTACCCCTAATTGTTTGAAAATTCCTAATATGGCGTATCCCTTATAAATTGATAATGAGTATTCTTAATACGCCGTATTTGGATTATTCAATACGGCGTATTGGATTTACTTTTTCAATACTGCGTATTAGGGAATATTGGATACTGAGTGATTTTAAAATTCCCTATACGGTGTATTGGTATTCCCAAATATGTCGTATCGACCCTCTGACCAGACAGTTTATTCTTTGATCTCCTATGAATTAAATTTTTTTGATGATTTTACAAATATGGCATTACCTCCCAGGGATCAGAGACATGAGTGGCTTAGGTTTGACAACCAGGGGTACATTGAGGAGGAGATGCAGACTGAGGGATTTAAAGCCTACTAGGAGGCTGGTTTAAGGGGGATTGCCACTAAGGCATATTTGGTTGACTACTAGACTAAGGTTTCCTCTAGTGGTGGTTTTTTTGGTCCCCTTCCTTCTTATACACTAATTAGAGAGCCATTAAGGAGGTTGTGCTCTCGTATGATCGCCTTTACTATTTCTGGCAGGGGTCAGTCACCTGAGAAGGTGACTACTACTGACCTTTTCTTTCTTTACAGCATGAAGGAGGGGACAGTGGTGAATGTCCCCTAATTGCTTGCATAGTATTTATCTAGGTATGCTTATGGGAGAAAAGCAGGAGATTAGATGTTGGGTGGTCACTTCATTGCATAGTTGGGTGTACATTTTGAGGTGATTACAGAGCAGAGCCTTCAGACTCTGACTGTTAAGGTTCGTGATCTACAAACTATTGATCTAGAGGAGCTGATCAGGCTGAGGATATATGAGAGACTCGTTGATACAGTCGCATTGGTTGTTGAGGGTCCACAGAGGGAACAGGTTGGAGCTGCGAGTATAGATGCTAATATTGATCCTGAGATTCGTCAAGATGCTTCTGTGGGTTAGGAGGATGTTCAGCATGATCCGGCACCTTAGCAGGCACCACAGATGCCTTAGGCGGCTGCTGCAGCTCCTAGGACTATTGCACAGAGGCTATAGAGAGTTGAAGAGGAGGAATAACGGATGATTCAGTGCCTCGGGCAGCAGTTTCAGATGTTAGAGGGGATGATAAGCGAGCATGCCAGGTACTCAGCTTGGATGGTGGATCAAATGATCGAGCTTATGGAGCATATAGGCATTAAGTATGAGTGGTTTGATGGCACCATCTCTCCTGACACACACTTGCACTTTCAGTGATGTAGAGTCAAGCAAAGGACTGAGGGTGCTAGTGCCTCAGCTCAGCAGACCCAGCATGATGCATGATCACCTTGGCTGTTGGACATTTTATGCTTTTTAGTTCTTGTGTAAAGCTTACTATCCTGATGTTATTTATATGGTGGTGTATTTGGATATGCTACATATTATTCTTTTGATATATAATGATATGACTAGTTTGATTTTCTCTTGAAAGATATGTTAATGGAGTCATGTTGGCAGTAAGTTTAGCGAACATTTATGGTGTGGATATTCTAAGAACTTTTATTTCCGTCTATGTTATGTCGATATCCATAAATGTTAGAAGTATTTCACGAACTTACGTATGAGAAGATAGTTGAATGGCTCACACGTGGACACATGAGCGTGTACGAGATGGACTAGAGCTGAAGGGAGTCTAACTTAAAGACTCTTCAATAAACAAAAGTGCTTGCCGGGAGACAACCCAGAATGTTATTTCAATTTTTGTATTGAGTATGTCTGTCCAGTATGTCGATATGGCATATCCAATCCCGTGGATACGACATATTGAATACTCTGGACACATTATCTTTTTATTTTTCCGTACTTTTAAAAAAACTAATAAACAGATATGGCACTTTTATCCTCACACATAACCCTTATTTTCATATTGTGAGGATTAAAGCCTATTCTGTTTCTCCCATTTTACCTAAAATTTCACAAATATATGAGTGTGCCGGTGACTGTAGTAAACTTTAGAACTTGACTTGGCATACTATTCGAGACCACCATAATGAGTATTATTTTTATAATTGGAGTGACTTGTCTAGATTGGTAAATTTCTATGGTTAAACCAAAAAGCCTATGTCATATACAAATATTATGTGTTATTAACTAACTACACTGGTTAGTTAACCCCGTATAAAACCCCTTTGGTACTCTCATTTTTAGAGTAAGATACCCCTAGAAAAACCATATGAGCCATTCCTTTTGTTTCTTACACCACTAAAAATATGTTTCGTTACACCTCTACACCTTAGCCTACCCTATAGTTTAAAGTCTTTGGTTGGTTGCTAGTTACTTTTGTGTAAAATTGTGTATTTCCTGTGTTCGTATGCGTATTTCTTATCTTTGGGTTAGGTCGGGAATTGCACATTGCAATGGGAATGTGAAAGTAGTTTCTTTTATTTTTTGTGTGTTTATTGCTTTCACTATTATTTTTATTTCTAAGACATGCGCGTTATGAAATTATTATCTAGGTCTATTATGATTGTGAAGTGGTGAAATTTTACACCTTTATTCATTTTCTAGTTGTTAAAAAATCAAAAAAATACAAAAATACAAAAAAATGTAAGAGAGAAAAAGAGAAGTGGATTGTGAGATAATCGATTCGTCTAAACTTAACCGATTTTATTTTTTATGAAATGATCGATTATTCGTTGGTATGTGCTATAAACCAATGATGTAAAGTATTGTTGTATATTATTTGAAAGTTGATCATAAAATTAACCAACTATGTATTTTTGTATCAAGTGGTAGATATCGCTACTATTGCTGTATTATATTATGGATGAATGGGAGTTGGTTGTTACGGGAACGCCAACTAGGTTTGTTTTTATGGATCGTTAAGAATGATAATTAAGACATCTTTGAGTCTAATTCGTGTCTACCAAACAAAGCGTGTGTTTTCCATGTTAAAGCGTGAGTTAGTCGATGATTTGTGTCTTTTTCAAGGTTGTGGTCGGGAAAGTAGCTAGCAACATTATTGTTTATTGGTTGGACTTAATCTATCTGTTTCGCTATTTATTTTACACCAATTATATATGTTTCCCATGCCTAATCCCTACCCTATATCATTCTTCATCCTAACCTTTGGTTTACTGGGATGAGGGAGTGAGCAATCACATGCGTCTCATTCATGGATTTGAATGTCTATGTGTGGTTTTGTCGCCCTTGTTGGTGTAAAACTATTGGTAAAGATTATTTAATCCTATTCTTTAGCTTATTCGAGTTAAGGAGTGAGCAATCACAAGTGTCGCGGTCATGGATTTAGGCGTGCATTTGTGGTTTTATCGCCTTTTCTAGAATATTGGTATCGATAGAGATTAAAAAGAGTGATCAACCCTTAAGCCTTATCATATTCACCCAATTTACCTTTTTAGACTGGTTACTCCTTAGCTTTAGCAGTGGAGATGTGTATCCTTGCCAAGTTTATGATAGAATACTCGTCTCGACTGAGCAATTAAGTGAACTACTAAATGTTACCACATAGATTAGTTGAGTGAATTGAATGATTTCATTTCCTATTTCATGAGGTGTTTGATTATGCACTAGTAATTGAGTAAAAATGCTTAAAAGAAAAATCCTAGACTTTCGTTTGGGATACGTTTTCATATGTTAAATCTAAAGTCTACTTGGGGACAAGTAGGATTCAAGTGGGAGGATATTTGATGACATCAAATAACGTTTAATTATTGGCATCATTTATCCCATATATATTGCTCATATTGTATTATTTTATGTAAGATTTGATACTTAATTGCTTATCTTTATATATTTCAGTTATTATCGAGCAATTGGCAAAAGATGGAGAAAAGAGCGTGTTTTAGAGCATAAACAAAGAAGTTCAAGGAAGTCTACTAAATCTGAAGAATACGACGTATCATTCTAGACAAATACTCTGTATCCCAAGACTTAGACAAATTCAAGACCATTATTTGACTTTGAAGAATACGTCGTATCCACATCTGCAGATACGCCGTATATAAAACCTTGGTTAACTTTTAGAACAAGCACGTTTTACCCTGAATACACCGTATCCAAAAGACCTCAATACGCCATATTGAGTCGCGGTTGAAGATTATTCTAGAATATCATAATCGTGGAGGCCACGCTGAAGACCCCGGATACGACGTGTTGGATCCCTCCAATACGCCGTATCGACCCGATTTCCAGACTTATAAATAGAAAACCTAGCATTTGGGTTTTGGTATGAAACTGCAAGAAAAGCTTTTAACCACCAAGTATGATTCTTAGACGATTTTAGAAGCCAAGAAGGTCCTACAAGTGGATCAATTCAATAGGAAAACTTTTGTAATCATTATACTCTACTATAAGCGTTTGGTTAGCGTAGCGTTTTCTTTACTTTTATCGTTCGTCTATGATACTGTGTATTGTTACAATGACTATGGGCTAATACCTATAGGTATTAGCCATGTTTATAAGATTTTGATGTTTTGATTTGTTTATATCGATTGTTTACTCTTTTGTTGCCTGTTAATTATGTTTATCAATTCATACCCGTTTATGGCTTGATTATGTTTTAATCTTTCGTTCAACTGGATCTAGGATTACAAATAAAGCATTGTAACTTAACCGTTATATAGGCTGTAGACTAGAGTCTGGGATAGATACTACATACAGTTTATCTATATATCTGGATCAATAGGATTACAAATAAAATCTCGTTTCTACTTTTGGTTAAGTGAATGGTAGACTAGTATCTTAGGAATACAAATAACATTCTGTTTTCTTTGGTAGTTAAGTGGATTGTAGACTACCAGTTTATAGATAACCATTAAGCAATAAGTTGGTAAAGCCTTGATGAGCTAGGTTTTGATATTGATACCAATATTGTCACCTAGATAGATTATAATTAACGGTGTAAACTTATGCGGGTTTGGTTGATTGTGACAAGATTAACCGTAATATAAACCTAGAGTCTAGGGAGATGTACCACCTAACTTACGAATGATATACCACCAACAAGAGTAGTATAATCATTGAACGAATTAACAATTCATACATCTTATTTAATTAAACTTTGGTTAATATGTTTTCCTTACATAAATGCTTGACCGCTTCTTTATCGTTTGTTTATCTACTTGTGTGTGTTATTTGCCTCATTATTAGTTTAGATTAAACCAAAACTCGTGCCAGTCTTTCAGGCTGACCCCCTCATTTGCATTAGTCTAGGTTTAATTAGGATTAATTAGAACTAATATTAGATAACTAGAATACTAGTAAATTGAAGTATTAACGTTCACTCTTAGTGGTCGACACCCTACTTACCAACAAACCTACAATCGATCGGGTACACTGCCTGTTAGTGTTAGTTAATAGGTAAAGTCGGCAAAATATAAATAGTAAAACTTGATAATATAATTACCTATACTAAACGATACATTAAGAACCCTTTCGCCTTTAAGTGTTTTTGTTTCTGTGTGTTTTCCATGCAAGTGTTCATCTCAAGTTATAGGGATGAAAACTCTTAATCACAAAAGTTTGTAACTCCTAGTTAAAGAGTTATGAGCATTAATTGGCCAATTAATATTGAAACCGTCAATTTTATAGGTCAAGGTGGTTACAATCATTTAATGTTGAAACTGCCCATTTAATAGGTCAAGGTGGTTACAAACATTTAAGGTTGAAACCGCCCAATTAATAGTAATTAAGATAACCACTAAAAGAGTCAAGGATAATCAGTGACTTGGTGGGTGTACACTTCGTACCTCCAAACTCATTTCCAAGTATGACTCGATTCTTACAATTGCACTAAATTTCCATCAATCCTCCCAATTTAGTACAATTCCTTTTGCATGAAAATTAAACATAAAACAAAACATGTGCATAAAGAAAAATATCTTGAGGATTAAATTTCCATCTTAGTACATTACACGTTCAAATATTCGAGAATTAAGGTGTTCTAAGAATTGAACCATTCAACCTATTTGAATACCTGAAGATAAAATACACACAAGTTTTCAAACACTTAAACGCTCCTGAAACTATAAATCCATGTGTCCATATCTATTTCATAAATGTTATAAGAGCCAAAAGTCCATAGCTTTTTAAAGCAAAAAAACCTCAACATTCATATAGGTGGTTTCTCTTTATTCATGCTCATGCCAAGTGTTTTTTCAAAGATATTAACCATTAAGAAGTAAAGACTTCATCCTCCTTTTCAGCAGGTTCTAAGCACATCCTTGGGAGTTGGGTGTCTTAGCATTCAGCGACTAAGTTGGACTTTAAGACCATCCCTTCAGCAGACTTTAAAACCAAGTCTCTAGCTAGTCCTTTCGTCAAGTGATCAGCTAAGTTTTGTTGAGACCTCACAAACTCTATAGACACCCCATTCATGATAAGCTCATGAATCATGTTATGCCTGACACCTAAGTGTCTAGACATCCTATTGTATAGAAATAAGTGTTATAGGTTTGGACCACAATAGAATCTCAAGGATCATGTTTCTCAGCCATTTAGCTTCCTTACCAGCGGCTGCTAAAGTCACAAATTCATATTCTATTGTTGAGCTGGTGATGCAAGTTTGCCTCTTAGATGCCCAAGAAATTGCACCTCCACCAAGCAAGAATACCCAGCCACTCGTAGACGAATTGTCTTCAGTATTGCTGATCCAGCTTGTATCAGTGTATCCTTCTAAGACTGAAGGATAGCCAGTATATGTCAAACTATAATCTATAGTTGTCTTCAAATACTTTAGTATCCTCTGAATTGCTTGACAGTGATAAGTACTAGGATTACTAGTGTACCTACTCAGTTTACCCACTGCAAAAGCGATATTAGGCCCAGTACAAGTCATGGCATACATCAGACAGCCAATCACCCTAGAATACTCAAGTTGAAATACAGCCTGGCCATTATCGGGCATCAGCTTCTCACTTGTATCCATAGGAGTACTCATTGGAGTACAATCAAAGTAATTGAATCTCTTCAGTACCTTCTTAATATAATGAGACTGAGAAATTGCTATTCCATTACTTTCATGTGTAATCCTTATACCAAGGATAACATCAGCCTTCCCCATGTCATTCATGAAGAACCTTGATGACAAGAATTCCTTTGTCAGGTCAACCTGAACTTGGTCAATGTCAAAGACCATCATATGATTAACATATAGACAAATGATGACTCATTTACCAAATTTATCAAATTTGCTATATACATATTTGTTAGCTTGGTTAAGTAAATAACCATTAGACAAAACCACTTCATCAAACTTTTGATGTCATTGCTTATGTGCCTGCTTCAGTCCATATAAAGACTTAATCAGTTTACACACCTTGTCTTCATTGCCAGGCATGATGAAGCACTAAGATTGGTTCATACAAAACTCCTCATCCAATTCACCATGTAAGAATGTTGTCTTCACATCCATATGATGAATAATCCAATTGTGAATTGATGCCAAAGTAATCACCAGTCTTATGGTACTGATACGTGCCACTGGAGCATAAGTATAAAAGTAATATATCCCTGACTTTTGTCTAAAGCCTTGAATGACTTGTCTAGCCTTGACCTTTTCAATAGTTCCATCTACCTTTAGTTTTCTTTTGAAGATCCATTTGTAACTAATAGGTTTGCAACCTGGAGGTAGATCAGCCAACACCCTACTGTTGTTGCCCATGATGGAATCCATCTCATCATTAATTGATTCTTTCTAGAAAACAAAATCGTGGGACTTCATTGCTTCATCAAATGTCTTGAGGTCATCCTCAACATTAAAGCAATAGGAGTGTTGGTCAAAGACATCATCCCTTGTTCATTCAATTAAATATAATTGAAATTCAAGTCCAATGTTCTTTGGAGTCCTATTACTTTTTCATTTTCTAAGCTCACGTTCATGTTGTTGAACCACAACCTTTTCAGTGATCTCTTCAGGTACCACTAAACCACCAATGTCTTCAATTCTATTTATCAGAGACCTCTGACTTGGTCTAGGGAGTAATGAGAATCTATTGTCATCAATGATAGCATCCCTTGATTCAGTTATTGAGTTAAATGAAATAGATTCATTAGGTTTAATGACATAGAACCTAAAAGCCTTGGAATGATCAACATATCTAACAAAGATGCATTCAATGGCTCTTTCACCCGAAGTTACTAGCTTTGGATCAGAGAGTCTGACAACTGCCCTACACCTCCAAACCCTGAGGTAGTTCAGATTGGGTTTTTTTAGTCCAGAGTTCATAGGGGGTTATCCTGTTCCTTTTATTGAGAACCCTATATAATGAATAGCAAGTTGTTAACATAACTTTACCCCTAAACCCTTGACTCATTCCTCAGTAAGACAACAATGAATTAACCATTTCTTTCCGTACTCTATTTTTCCTTTCAGATATACTATTTTGTTATAAAGTATAGGGAGTAGTTGTTTCATGGATAATACCAACACTTTGAAAATACAGAGTATCCATGTACTTACCTCCCCTATCAGTCCTGAATCTTTTGATCAAGGACCTTTGTTGTAATTCAACTTCAGTTTTGAATACTTTAAATTTATCTAATGCTTCATCCTTAAAATGTAATAAATAAATATAGCAAAACCTAGAAGCATCGTCAATAAATGTCACAAAGTATTTCTTATTCCCTAATGAGGGAGTAGCATGCAAATCACACAAATCACCATCATCAGCTCAAAAACTTCAGTTTCACGTTTTATATTTTGAAATGGTTTCTTAGTTATTTTGGTCAGCATGCAAGTCTTACACTTTTCAATGTCCATGTCAAAAGCTAGGATTAACCCATCCTTATACATATCTTGCATCCTCTTATAGTGGACATGGCTTAGTCTAGCATGCCATAGGATTGAATCATTCAGTTTAGAGGTTGACATAAAGGCCGAATTACCAATATCATTAACAATATTAAGCCTAAACATTTGATTACACGAATAGCCAAAACCAATAAACATATCATGTTTAGACAAAGCAAATTTATCAGATTCAATCACTTGTTTATAACCATAATTATTAAAAATACTACTTGAAACCAAATTCTTTCTTATATTAGGAACATGCAAAATATTAAACAAGAAAATAGTCTTTCCAGAACTAAATCTAAGATCTACACAACTACGTCCATGCACCAAGGCTGTTGACTCGTTTCCCATGTGAAGCATAGATTCATCATTCAGTGACTCATAGGTCTTGAACCAACATCTATCTTTACACACATGAACTGTTGCTCCTGAGTCAACCCACCACGCAACATCATCATCCTGCACAAAGTAAGCCTTAGATACATATGTTACATAATAAACCTGAAACAATTTATTAAACATATTCTGACCTTTTAGTGAGTTAGTAGAATCATTCATTGAACCATTTATGCTTGAACCATTGGCTTTATTACTAACTTTTCCACCTTTGCAGTCCTTTTTCGAGTGTTTAGGTTTTCCACACTTCCAACAAGTCACTTTAGACTTCTTGTGAGGATCAGTTTTGGTGTCCTGATGCTTACGTTTACCCTTATTGTGATTATACCTGATGGGGTTGTTATGCTCCACCATACTGATAACTGAAGGACCAACAACATTGTTGCCTTTTGGCTTGTCACTATCCTGCACCCTGAGGGACTCCTCAATGCACAGATGACTGCCCAACTCAACAAGAGTTAACTCCTCTTTTTATGTTTTAAGGTATGCTTGAAATCTTTCCAAAGCGATGGAGTTTAACAATGATACAAGAGACCTGAATAGCCTCGTTCATGTTTATTTTGTGTTGTGTAAATCTACCAAGTATACTAAGAAGTTCATCGTCTTGTTCCATAACTAGTCTTGAATTAGTCATTTTGTAATTTGTGAAATTACTTACAAGGAACTTCTTATTTGATGCATCATCAGCCATATATTTGGCCTATAAGGAATCCCATAGCTCTTTTCTAGATTTAACATTTTGGTAAATATCAAACAAGAAATCAGACATACCATTGAGAATGATACCACGACACACATAATCATCATTCTCACATTTGTTTCTTCTCATGATCTGCTCTAATGTTGCATCATCCCCATCATCAGGAATTGGTGTGTTCAGGACATACACCATACTCATGGTAGAAAGAAGAAAGTGCATCTTCTTTTGCCATCTTCTGAAATGAACCCCTTCAAACTTGTCCAGCTTGGAGAAATTAACCACCATGTGCTTTATTCAAATGCAATCGTGTAATCACTTTTTAAAAGAAACTATTCGACCCTAATGTCTAGGTATCACGAATATCTCTTTGGGATAAGACCAAATGTTATGTTCTTGAATTAGACACAATTCTAGAACACTTTCGCCTTTAAGTGTTTTTGTTTCTGTGTGTTTTCCATGCAAGTGTTCATCTCGATTTATAAGGATGAAAACTCTTGATCACAAGAGTTTGTAACTCCCGGTCAAAAAGAGTTATAATCATTAATCGGTCAATTAATCTCATAATCGCCTCCATTAATGCATAGTGGTTACATGATCATGATCGTAATCATAGTCATTAAGTTAATGTTAAAACTACCCATTTAATAGGGCAAGGTGGTTACAATCATTTAATGTTGAAACCGCCTATTTAATAGGTCAAAGTGGTTACAAACATTTTATATTTAAATCACCCAATTAATAGTCATTAAGCTAATCACTAAAATAGTCAAGGAGAATCAGTAACTTAATAGTGTACACTCCGTACCTCAAAATCTATTTTCATGTATGACCCGATTCTCACACTTACACTAAATTTCCAACACATTTCCTGCAAAATGTTTAGATAACTAGCAATGACGGTCGGTGTATACTCTCGTCATAAGAAAATATGTGATAGACAAAGTTAAAATTGACTCAGCGACCCATTTAGGAGAGTGTCCACCCGCTTTGAGAAATATGACCGTTTTATTGCAAAGTCGTCTACTCTAAAACCAATATGACATAACTATATGTACTTGACATATTACTTATATCACACCCTCTTTATATAAATTGTGTACCTTGCTTTGTAGACTAAAATTGAAATGGAAACCAATGCGTCCTCCTACCAAAAGTTGAAGATGAAAGATTTTATCAGTGATCACCATGTAGAGGGGTTGTCGGGTTGTGGTGGTGGTTATCTTGATGTGAATGTGAAGAAGAAGAAAGGAGTTGGATCGTCTGGCAACACAAGGTGTTGCCAGGCTGACAAGTGTACGAGTGATCTCAGTGAAGCCAAGCAATATCATCGTAGGCATAAAGTGTGTGAGATCCATGCGAAGGCTCAAGCCGTGATTGTTACAGGAACCCATCAAAGGTTTTGTCAGCAATGTAGTCGGTTAGTGTTCTTATTATGTTTCGAGTTCTCTAAATCTTTCTTACTATGTGTATGTATAATGCATGCACATACCAGTCTTAAAAAGTATACACATGAAGAAGTAAAGAACATACATCAAATCATGTGTGTTTTCTTGTTTTCATATTCTAAAGATTAAGCATGTTGGTAATATGCAATTGTGACACCTATGTGTATTTTAGTAGAATTATAACACAGTTGGCTTACATTTTGTAACTACGTTAATTCTATACACTTATTAATAAGAAAACGTGCTCATATCGTTTAGATTTTTTAGATGTAAACCTAAAGACAAAATATGTGCAAACCGCACAATTAGGTTACATCTTACAAGTTAACCAAAATTTAAGTTCGTAGGCCAAATCTACGTGTTTGTCTAATAAGAATTCTATTAGTTAGTGAAAAGTGAATATGATATCTATATTTTCACCTAGAGGAGCAAGTGGTACTGATTTTAATTAGTTCTATAGTTTTGAGTCCTCATTATGAGGCAACTCTTTTGAAAGAAACAATTTGACTGATTCAGGTTTATGCGGGAGTTACCAATTATGATTTTATCAACTTAATCGACCAAAAATCGAAAAAAAGTTTAGTTTGCAAGCATCAAGGTTAATATGTGTTTCATTTATTAAAGAGACCTTTAACCAACAACTGTAAATCAATTATTTTTGTCTCCTTAAAACATGCATGGTGATGCATAGTTACATACAGTTCTTGTCATTTTTTGAGTTTTGTGCAGCTATATTTTTGTTTGCTTTTATATAAACATAATTTCGAATTATGTCTATTATGTGTATTTTGTAATCATTGTATCATTCCGTTTTATTAACAGACAAAGAGTAAAATGATCACATGATACACACAATGAATACAACTCAAGAGTCAAGACTCAAGAGTATGCTTAGATAAAAGCAACATAAAACTCAAAAAAATAAAAATGATAATTTAGCTAAATTTCCAGATAGTCCTCTATTAGTCTACAAGAAATAAGACTTGATGATAGCAAGGCGAGTACAAAATATTAAATAACATCGCATTCTATTTACCCACCCATAACATAGAGTACTTTTATTTTTTCACGAGAGCACCATGACTTTATGGCACGGTACTCACTTGTACACTTCAAGGACTAGTAATAGACAAAACATACTTTGAGATTAACACGTGAATGTACAACAAAACCGTATTTTTTTGCATCATTGGTTTGTACACGTTATTGTTCATCAACATGTACCATATACCACAATGATGCCGAAATATTTGTATGTCTATTTGATTAAGTTGATGGGCAGGTTTCATGAGCTTTCGGAATTTGATGATGCCAAGAGAAGTTGTAGAAGGCGTTTGGCAGGACACAACGAGAGGCGTAGGAAGAGTTCAATCGAGTTTAAAGGCACCGGGAACGAGCTTGTGTGCGAGAAAGTGGATTGATATGCAACGCTTCAAGATGGTTTGGAAAAATATTGTAATTTATAAGTGTTGGTGAAATGTAAATTAGAATAAAGACAATATTAAGTATGCACTAGTTTTGGTCATCTCCTCATACCAAATTGGTCAAATTTGACATGAGTTTATCCGAATGCCAAAAAGTTATGTAGCTATTGTCTTTTATTAGGATGTTTAAGACGCTTAGTTGTAATGATAACGATTGATGTGTGCTTAAATTCGTAAGAAGTTAAATTTGCTCTCCCTTGGTTAATGTTGTAGATAGATAACTTATGGCAGATGTTTACAAAACTTTCGTTATGTATATGGTTTTTAGAAGAGTAAATTACACCGTTCGTCCTTATGATTGAGCTCAAATCCTTACCTTAGTACCTTGTAGAGACTAATGGAATATTATACCATGCTCATATGCGAGTTAAAGAAGCGTAGAGTGTATATTCGTTTGAGATAATATGTTTCCACAACGACAAAGACCTGTCACCCGTTTTCCCCACCAAAACCCGACCGATGTAACTTTTGGCCAACAGTCGTGACTGTTATGTCACACCCCGACAATGGCGGAAACTCGGGAATGCAACATAATGATCAATCATAACACAATGTACAAAAATAGATAAAACTACATTGCATAAACTCCAAGTGCTATAATTGCTTTTAAAGACCATCAATCTTCGAACAAACTCAAGTGATGTCCTAAAATTCGCCAAAATAAAAAAATTCACAAATCTGAATTACAACTTATTCATATGCCCTCGCAGGGGACAATAACACAAACTTATCCAAATCTCCAAATACGAATAATCAAATAACAACAAGCAATGACTTCAACGAAATTCCACACGGTGATTCTTAATAAGTAATGCTATTAATCAACCAAAAACTATTCCCTCATTCACTTCATCACTGAAAATGATACTCGGAAACTGTCAACAATCAAATGTTGAGTGAGCTAAGATTAGGTTTGACACTTTAGTGACCCCAAGTTGTGCCACTATTTCAACAGTGGACAATAGTGTTGTATGACAGCTGACTATCTGCTACAATCCAAGAATAGCATTCCACTGCTAGTCATATCGCCACACATCCAATAATAAATACGGAGTCGCCAAATCTCCCATAAATCACTAACGCCACCATATTAAAGGGACCTACCAGCTGGAGCACTTATATTACGGGCGTACCCCACAGAACCTGGCATGCCAAACACAGAACATGCATGTACCTACACCGAACCCTTTGTCTGTCAAACACAGCTGAACATACAAGTACCTAACTCAGAACCTTGACCATTTAACACTCTACATGCAAGGTTAAATAACCACATAATATTCACAAAACAGTCATACCAAGCAAATATCTATGTCCAAAACAAACCACATTTCGCACTATTCAAAAACAAAAAATTTTTTACAACCACATCGTGGAGTATCATTTCTCCTTCCCAACGGGAAAAAAACTAGTAAAAAAAATGAGCTTCGAGAACTCACCTTAAGCAAGCTTAGCAACCAATTCTACTACACAAGCAAATGAAACGACGCCGCACACGCCCTAGTCCAAGGTTAAAGATCTCATTTTATTCAATCATCCCAACAACAATCTTCACGTTTGATGCATAGGTTCAGAAGCGTTCGTACCAAAACAGTTTTAGGATGGTGTGAGGGATGACGACACTTATCTCCCACAATCATATCAATATCATTCTGCTGATTAATACCCATACTTATTATTTGGCCGCAAATAGATAAGTAATATAATAAATCATTCTATAATTATTAATTATAAATAAATTCGACAAGTCTATTCGGCTACACCTTAATCACTTCAAAATAATTATTCTTTGATTGTGGAAGACACGGTTTAATCATAATCACAACAAACACTTTAGGAAAGTTTTGAGAAAAATTATTTTTTTCGTCTTTTAGTTAATTTATTAATTAAATAAAATAATAAAATAATATTTTATTATTAAAAATCAAAAATCATGTTTTAAGTAAAATTTCTAAGTATAAACTTTTTACGAAATTTTGACATCACCCGTACGTGTTTACAACGTTTTTCCAAGGTTTCAAACCTTAATTTCCAAACACTTTTCACAATTCGACACTTTTCGACAAAATTCTAAAATCTCAAACTTTAACGTTCACCAAAACGTTTTCCCCAAAATAACGATCAATATCAACTCGTAAATACATTTCGCTTTTAAAAAGTCCACCAAAACTCTCAAAATGACCAAATATCGCTTATTGAGCCTCAAGGCCCAACAAGGGTCCATTAGGACATTTATAACTCCAAAATACTATTTAAGTCTAAAACCAATGTCCATTTACATATATAAGTATATACTTATATGTAGAAATAATCCGGACCACAATAAGCCCTCCCGTTAAGCCGCGGCTCAAATAGAATTATTGGGCCGTGAGTCCATAAACTCCAAAATAAGTATATTAAGCTTTAAAATAAGCTAATAAGCTACGTATCGCTTTTGGTTACTACCATAAGCCTCAAAAATAGTCCACAACATATGTCAAGAAATAGCTTAAATAAGCTAAGAAATAGCTTAAAAATAAGCCTGAATAAGCTATACAAGCAACTTATCAAAAATAAGCATTCTAGCAACATATATTATGTAGGTCCTTGGTTTAGGATCTGACTAGCCTTTGTAAGACGATAGATAACTTGGATAAATCCAAATCAACTATATGAGAGACACTGACTATGAAAATCAAGTGTTAATGCGGAATCTTAACACAAGAGTAAAGAAGAAACGATAATACTAATTTGCTATAAAGCTCTATGCTTCTATTGATATTTCTCTAAAACTTGTTGTTACATTGTGCCTTAGGGTTCCTCTTATACACACAGGAAACCCTAATGGGCTTTTACAAACGAGTCAAAGGATAATACATATCCTTTCCTAAGATATCTCCTAAGATATCTCTAAGATAACTATTACTATTCTGTT
>BQNB010109189.1:2288-22803 GCA_026074375.1 Tanacetum coccineum | reverse complement strand
AGTGTTTTTCATGACGTTGCCCCAAGACTGCACCTATGGCAAAGTCGCTTGCATCGCACATAAGCTCAAAGGGTAAGTCCCAATCCGGGGCAATCAAGATTGAAGCTTCGGTGAGTTTTTTCTTTAACGTTTCAAAAGCTTGAATACATTCATTGGAGAAAATGAACGGAGTATTCTTCTCAATAAGATGAGTCATCGGTCGGGAAATTTTGGAAAAATCCTTAATGAAACGTCGGTAGAAACCGGCATGACCGAGAAAACTCCAAACACCCTTGACGGTGGTGGGATGAGGTAACTTTGCAATCACATTGACTTTGGCTTTATCGACCTCAATCCCATTTTTGGAAATCTTATGGCCAAGGTGTAACACCCCCAAAAATGCGTGTCGCAGCGGAAGTACGTCCGGGGGTGCTACTTCATAATACACAGCGCTAGATACAAAAGAACGACCTCTAAATGTGTCGTTTGAAAAATAATCTCGTTGATTTCCTTGAAATTAATATAACATTTGTCCCATAATTGCATCACCATGAAAAACTTGAATGTATAGACTCCAATGCACTTCAAGTAAGCCAAGTATCTATATCACCTGAGAAAAACATGCTTAAAACGGTCAACATAAAGTTGGTGAGTTCATAGGTTAGTTTAAATATGAATGTAAGTTTCAATTGAATGTATTTGTCCACTGTGTCATCACAGTACCATGTAAAAATCCCAAAGATTTATAAAGAATGCACGACACATTTTATGTCACCAAAAGTACCAATCTTATCCCAAAGATTTATAAAGAATGCATGGTCAATTTAATGTCACCAAAAGTACCAATCTTATCCCAAAGATTTATAAAGAATGCATGACCAATTTAATGTCACCAAAATGTTTCAAGTATGTATTGCCACTTTATTCAAGGCACGGTAAATATCCATGTGAGTATAAAACAATGATTACAATTACTCTAAGTTCATGAAACCGATGCACTAATATAACAATAAGAGTTCATATGTAAGTATTGTGGGCCCTGTAGGCCCAACCAATCGTAATCCGACATGTTATAACGTTCGTTTGCCTAGTGATAGCTAATCACCCGAACAGGGATTGTCAATCCCGAATAGATCTATTTTATAACATTCGCGTAGAGAACATGCTATAACGTTCGTTTGCCCAGTGATAGCTAATCACCCGAACGGGGATCATACCCGAATATATCGATTTCATAACATTCGCGCTCACCCTCCAAGTGATTTACAGTTCATGAAGTTGTGACATAGACTTATATATACCCATCACAGGTGTCCCCTCCAAGAACACTCGGGCCTTTATTTAAAGAATATGTACTCCCGTTATCGGTGTCACCTCCAAGAACACCCGGGCAGTACTGTATTGTTATCAGTTCAATCCGCTTAAGCTAATCTGTAATCATTTCAAAAGTAAAGTACATATATTTATGACAAAAAATGAAGTCAAGTAATATATCCTATAGCGAGCTATGTAAGTGAGTATGTGAACCAATTTGTAATCAACCACGTAAATGCATTTGTAAACAAGCATGTTCTCACCCCAAAGATATATGTAAACAAGTAACACGTGGGGCTATAAACTCATAATATCCTTTAAAAGCAATCACATTGTTATGAGATAACCGAGTAAGTAAAAGAGTTGTAAACAAGCATGTATCCCCCTTGCGGGTTTATAAAACATTCAAAAGATTGAAAAGCGAGGTTATGAACTCACCTTGATGATGAAGAACGATTGACATATAGGCATCTAATATGCATAACACGAACGGAAGACGAAGCGGCTCGATCAAGCAGTTACAACTAATCTTAACGGCTAAGTCCCACTAGCCTAGGATAATGTATTTAGGTTTCCCGATGAATGGTTGCATCAACGCGACACGTTGATAAAAGATTTAGATTTAAAGTTGTAATAGTTTGGTGGTTGGTTAAATAAAATAAAGCGAAAGATAAACGCACAGTATGTAATATATTCTTTATATATTCCATATGAAAAATAACCCTTATATAACTCATACCGTGAATTATATAGCGAAGACAAACGTCCTTGCATAAAAGTAAACGTACGTTTTAAAGTTTTATAATATATAAACGATGTTTTCAAAGCTTTTACAATCGTTATGGTTTTATCTTCCAGTCGAGAATTATAAAATAATATTTTATAATTTAGTGTTTCGTTACGACTTTTAAAACTAAACTAGTTGCGTTGTTGTAAAAGTTTTTGTTTTGTATCGGTTTATAGTATAATTATAAATTATACAATCTTAGAGTAAATTAATTCCTTTTTCAATCAATGCGTTTTTTGCAATTTCTCGCGCGTTTTGAAATAATATAATATTTATATTATATATTATATATATATATTTAAATATATATATATACATATATATTTACATATATTTTATTATATATATAATATATATATATATACATATATATTTATACTCTATATAATTTTTTTACATATATATATTTTATAGATTATAATATATATAATATATACATATATATATATTTACATTTTAATATATATATACATATATATTATATATTAATATATATATATATATATTTATATATATATATTTACTATTTATTTATAACATCTAATAACCAAATAATTATATTATTACTTTTATTTAACCAATTTAAAACACCAATATATCCGGTGTTAAATATTTATAAAACCTTATGTTATTTTCATTAGTCATTTGTAATAAAAGCCTAACACAACTCTAATGGTTTTCCTGCTCACCCAAAACACAGTCATACGGTTAGTCCATGCTCTAACACCCAAACGCTCCCTTCAGTGCATTCTTATGCACAACCATACACCTCCTTTTGTTGCTAAACCAACACCCAAAACACTCCCTTGTTGCATTTGGCTAAACCAAACGCTCATAGTTGTGGTGTTATTGCCAAACCAAAAACATCCTTAATGCGTATGCTACCCAAACGCTCCCTTTGGTGCTTTAAGACAAACTCATACGTTCCCTCGGCCGTTTAGACAGAAGCCAAGCACCCTCTTGATGTGATTTGTAACAAACCAAACGCTCCCTAAATCTGTCAAACCGCAACACAAAAACCCCTATCTGTTTTCATTACCAAACCGCACACTTTGTGGTGATAACATCCAATGCACCCTAACGTGGTGTGTTCCTCAAACCCGCCGACCGTGATTGTTGCTTAAACAAACCCGAACACACCCTTGGACTGACACCGACACCCAACGTACCCTAATGGGTTTTAACGAAACCTCACGCACCTATGTGGTGTTTACACACAAAGAGCCAAACACCTCTTGGTGTTAAAACATACCTAACCCAACGCCCCGAGGGTATGGTTTTTTTGCAAACCGAATCAAACACATCTTTTTCGGGTGTGTTGACAACGAACGGCCAACCCTGAGTCGGGGGTTTCATGACCACAGAAACAAACACGCCTGTTTGGTGGCGCTCCAGATGGCAAGTAACACAGCGGTAGTGGTGGATCGGTGGTAGATCGGGTAGCGAGAAACAATTTTGGTTTCGGCCGGAAAACTCACCGGAAAACTTTTCCACAGGGTCGGCGGCGGAGATGGCGGCCGGGGAGGGTGGGGCTGGCGGTGGCAGGGGTGGGTGGTGGGGCCGGAAAATGGGAGAGAGGAACTTTCTTTGTGAGTTTATGTGTGGTTTACACTTTTGTAAAATGATTTAAAAGTTTATAAATTATATATATATATATAATAAACTTTTAAAACAAAGTGGCAAGGACACAATAGTTTAGGGGTCCTAGTGTAAATATAATTTGTAGTTTTTGTTAACTATCGGTTTGGGACCTGTTTGAACTGGTTAACGGTCGTTTCAAGACACAAAACTTGCGCCATTGTTTTCCAAATCATTTTTAGATAAAATGGGTATTTACTTGATAGTTTTTCATATCCTATTTTTTATAACATTTTTAATATTTTTGTTAATTTATGTGGTAACCCGGTTATACGTCTTGTCCGGAAAAAATAAATTTTTCTTAGATATTAGCGTTATTCAAACAAAACGCTTTTTGAATAAATCCTTAATATTTTATTAAAATATTTTTATTTAATATAAATGCGATAATTAAATATAATTTAATTATTTTTCGTGTCGGCACGCGTTGTGTGCGCTGTTCAAAATTTTGCGAGGGTATTTTAGTCATCTTCTGCTCATTTTCGGCTCTCGGGTAAAACTGAAAAGTTGTCCAGAATGTCGTTTTACATCAAATTGCTTTAGAGTCCGAGTCGTGAAAACATGATCTAGCGGTTCGTTTTTGATAAGTCAGCTTAAAAATAACTTATATATTTTCGTTTTCGAGTCAAATAAGTCAAATAATTTATTCATGTGCTAAAGGTAATGTAATAATAAATATGTGATTTATTATTAAATAATTTTTAATCATTTTTCTTAAGTTTTAATTTTTGAAAAATCATAAAAAATAGAAAAAAGTTTCAGAAAAATAAAAAAAAATGGTTTTTAGCCTTAGAATAAATACTTTTAGATTTACATTAAGAAAATCATTTTCACCCCTTTTAGATCTTTATTTTCATTTTTGAGCTTTTAATTTTAATTTTAGAAATAGGATTTTAATTTTAAAAATAGTTAAAAATAGTTTTCTTCGGTTTTATAATATTTTAGATTTTTCTAAGCTTAAAAATAATTTTTCTTAATTTTTAGGACTTAATTTGCTATTTTTTAGGATTTAATTAGAATAAATAAGTTTTTAATTCATAACAAATTCAAAAATAATCAAAAAAATATATTTTTTTCTTAAAATTTTCTTTCATCCTATTTTAGGTTTAGAAATTTAGTTTGCATTTTTAGGGGTTAATTTTAGTGTATTTGCTTATTTGTTTCCCGTTAATTGTTTAAGTGTTTAATTGCTTTTAATTGTTCATTTTAATTGTTGCTTTAATTTAGTAGTTATAGATAATCAAAAATATATTTTCTCGTATTCAAATCATAATCCAAGCTAAAACGTTGTTTCAATTTCGCAAGTCGTTGGGGAAATGACCCGGGTGATCATTCTTCCCGGTTAAATATACGTATTATATATTATATATATATCTTTTAACTTTTCTTAAGGGAGACTTTAGGAAAGTTCTTAATTGCTCTTTTGGTATCAATATATTTTATATTATTTTACATGTGTTTAAAACTACAATTAATATATTCACTATGTTTACTGAAAAAGTGCAGTATACTAAGTTACTCGAACCCATTTCTGAACCACACCAAGTTCAACAGAATGACAATATTGTTATCTCTACAGTTTCTAGTGTGGAACAAAGTGGGGGAATAGTAGAAAAAATACTGAAATTGTTGAGGAAACTCGTGCTTATTTTGAATCGTTATATAATAATTTATCCATTGAAGTTGAGAAAGTCAACACGGTCAATCGCAAAATGAAAGAAACAAATGCTAAATTAACCACTGAGCTTGCTATATATAAAAATCAAGAAAAGTGTTTTGAAATTAATCAAGAAAAGTATGATAAACTTGAAAGGTACTATAAAAAGTTTGTTTATCAAGAGCAATGTCTTACTAAAAAGATAAATGCACTTCACTTAAGTTCTGTTAAAACGACAACGACTTTGAATGAGAAAATTGCAAATTTAAATAACCAGCTTTCAAAAGAAAAGTCAACTGTTTCCTTTCTTAATGAAGAAAAGAAAAAGTTTAAGTCAGATTTCAAAATACGCGAAGAAGAGCTTCTTGATAAACAAATTCAACTTGAGAATAAAATAAATGAATTAGATAACATTTTGGTAAAAACGGGTCAATCGATTCAAACGATGCACATGCTTTCACCTAAGCCAAACTCGTTTTACTACACAGAACAAACAATGGCTTTGGGTTATCAAAATCCTTTTTATCTCAAGCAAGCTGAGCAGAAACAATAGAGTTTGTATAATAGCAAAGTATTATTAGAAAAGCATGATCCTCCTGCTGTGTATGATTCGGAGGAGACACTGCAACTTGCTCAAGAGAGTCGTCTAAAAATGAAACAATTGAACAGAGAAATAAAACCGACAAATTATGCAAAGATTAATCATCTCTTAGAGGTTTTTGTTTCTCAAAAGGCCAAGTCATGTGAAGAGTTGTATCTTTCAAATACTTCAAAAATGGCCATTGTTTCTAAATCAATTTCAATACCAAATGAAGAGTTTTCGGATGACACTACTCCAAGTGTTGCACGAAAATTTCTAAACGAGGTAAAAAGCACCATTGAGACTCTTCAACGTGTTGTTAAACAAAAATGACTTTAGATATACACAATTGGTCGCCTACGGCTCATCTAGAGATTCACAAGAGATTCACCAAAATTTTAAAGATAGAAATTTTTCCTATCATCAACCAAGTGGATTCTAGACATTCAAAACTTTTGAAATACCAATTTTGAAGAAGCAGCCAATTTGTTCGAGATTTAATTCTCTGCAAAGAAGTGATGAAATCTCTTGCTAAGCACAAACACTTTGGAATTGGAAATTGGCGTCTCTGAGGACAGTTGTTCAGTCAAGAATTATGTCATTGTGCAAAATCCATCGTTGTAGAGATTCATCACATCGCCAAACTGAGCTTGACCGTACGAAAAGAACGTCTTGAAAAATGTATCATTAAAAAGGAGACATGCAATATGCTAAAACTTTGGAAATGATGGTACCAAAATGTGAGAATGCAAATATGACAAAATTTCGTACGATAACGTTTCAATGACATGCAAACACCAAATCGAACGGTTTGCAAGCTCAGTTGGGAGATCGCAAGGGGTTAAAAGTACGGATACTTCAGTGTATCAAATTACCCTTGATTCCTTTGTCTCAGAACTTGCAAATGAGAATGTCGAAATTAGGTTTCAGGTTCGGGAATTATGAAAATAGAAAAATGCTCCCTTAAGCCACATACAAAAACCTGTTTGACCTCTATTTCTGTGACACGTGCTCAAACTAAAACAATAATAGACTTCTTTGCAACACAAATTAAAATGAGACGGATCTATGAAAATGCTAGCTAAGAGTCCCAGTTTATTTTGAATAAAGTTTTCCCTGATCAAGTGGACACCACCAAATGGTACGAGTAGAATACTAGTATTGCAAATCAATCTACCGAGAGGAACCGTCTTTGCAACCTGTAAGAAAAACTTTGTTGTGGACAACCAAATGCTTTCAATCTAATCATACAACATCATCCAAAATCGGGTTCCTTAAAGGTATTGATGAGACGAAACGATTTGTCAAAACCAGTCACTTCAACTCGCTACCCACACCACCAAGAATCAAAAAAATGTGATGTGCCCTGGAATGTTTAGGATTAATCCTTTTAAGCCTTCTAGGGAAGAAAAGTATGTTCCTAACAAAGTTAGAGCAAGCGTTAGGACAAATCCGATTACTGTTTCACAACCTCATGTCATCACTAAGAAAGATGTTAATTCTGACTCAAATGGTTTTATCTTCTACAGGGTAGACAACACTGCTAAGACCAGGAAGGCCACGCCTAGGAGCAATACAAAGACAGACTGGGTCCCCTCTGCGTCTAGAGTAGGTTGCATCAAGAATAAAAGAAGTTGGAAGTGAAGAACACCATTGGAATTTTACTGCTTGCTAAGAATAAAGAAACATTGTCATCTGAAGGTAAACACGTTACGCTTGTACTCGGAATGATCAATCTGAAGGTTATTGTAGCTATGTTTAAGCAATGTTGAATCACCTGCTAATCATGATGTATGTTATGCTTATTTCTGTGAAATGACATGAATTCTCGTGGCAAGAAATAAAGGCAACTGTTTCAAACACTGAAACTCAAAAGAAACAAAAGCCAAAGGTTTAAAAAAAGCCTAGACAGTAGGGCTCCAACGAAAGACTTGCTTCACAGAAACTAAGGCTAGTACACCAGAGATTTTGCCTTAGGTGGTCACCAACTGGAAGAATTTTTGACCCTAAAGGAAAAAATAATCATATCCGGGTGAATCTGGGAGGTCAAGTCTGACCTGCTCTATTGGTGATAATGCTTGTACTTCTAACCCTTCGGAACCTACAATCAAACGGTTTCCAAATTCCACTTCTTTTCTTGGCAGGTTATCCAAATTTGTTTATGGTGTGTCGACTCGGGTTGCTCCAAGCATATGACAGGGAATCTAAAGCTTCTCATCAATTTCGTTTGGAAGTTTTTGGGACCGTTCGCTTTGGAAATGATCATGTTGCTGCAATTTTGGGTTTCGGTGATCTTCAAATGGGGGGGAAATATTTTGGATCACCGGGTTTATTTCGTTGAGGGCTTGGGGCACAATCTTCTCGGTTGGGCAGTTCTGTGATTCAGATTTAGAGGTTGCTTTCAGAAGGAACTCTTGTTTTGTCAGAAATCTAGATGGTGTTGATTTGTTAAAAGGAAACCGTTCAACAAACCTTTACACCATCAATCTCCATGAAATGGCCTCTGCATCCCCAATTTGCCTCATGGCTATGAAGCATCCTTCTACCCAAGTTCATGGTTATGGCATCAACGTTATCCCACCTCAATTTTGACACCATAAATGACCATGCCAAAAAAAAAACGATAGATTGTCACCGGTCTTCCAAAATTCAAATATCATAAAGAACATCTTTGTCCCTCCTGTGAGCAAGGAAAAAGCAAAAGGGCATCTCATCCACCCAAACCAGTTCCAAATTCTAAGCGGAGGTTACACCTTCTTCATATGGATTTGTGTGGTCCAATGAGAATTGCTAGCATAAATGGAAAGCGATATATTTTGGTGATTGTGGACGATTACTCTCGTTACACTTGGGTACATTTTCTCAGATCAAAAGATGAAGCACCAGAAGTGATTAAAACCTTCCTGAAGCGAATTACTGTCCTTCTTCAGTCACCTGTCATCATCATAAGAACCGACAACGGCATAGAATTCAAAAATCAAATCCTTAAAGAATACTTTGATAGTGTTGGCATCTCTCACCAAGCGTCTTCTGTCAGAACACCTCAACAAAATGGAGTAGTGGAACGAAGAAATCGGACGTTAGTTGAGGCTGCTAGAACAATGTTGATTTTCTCTCGTGCACCGTTATTCTTATGGGCTGAAGCGATTGCTACTGCGTGCTACACTCAAAACCGCTCCATCATTCACCGTCGATTTAACAAAACACCATACGAGCTCATTAACGGCAGAAAACCGGATATCTCCTTTCTACATGTATTCGGGGCTCTCTGTTATCCCAAGAATGATCGTGAAGATATTGGGAAGCTTGGTGCAAAAGGTGATATGGGCTTTTTTCCCTAATGGTTATTCTGCTGAATTCCTGTGCTTACAGGGTCTACAACCGGAAGGACAAAGAAAATCATGGAGACAATGAATGTGTCATTTGATGAGCTTTCAGCAATGGCTTTTGAACAAAGCAGTTCAAAACCCGGGCTTCAAAGCATGACTTCTGGACAATTCAGTTCAGGACTCGATCTTACTTATGCTCCGTCAACAATAACAACTCAAAAAACCAACTGAAGGTTGCTCAGGATTTACTTGTTCGAAGCTTCTGTTGTGAAAATTTGAGTGGGTCAAACCATCATTCTGCTCCAACAGACACAAACACCGACACCAAACAAATTCATCCTCTCATAGCTTCCAAATTGTCCAAAATCTCTCACAGGGATGTTTGACGAGCTCGAAAACACACAAACATGGTCAGCATCAAACCGCAACAAATGTGAAAATGTTCCAAATGCTTATGTCGATGAACATATGTTTTCAATTCCCTTGCTACTCCTACCACAAAAAGTGATGCTGAACCTTGTTCTCTCATATGTGGTTCATCGAACATGCGATATACGTTTTTATCAAACCATACCCTCATGAGTTTTTCACATGGACTAAGGATCACCCTCTGGAACAAGTGATAGGAGAACCCTCTCGACAGTTTTGACAAGGAATCAAAACTGCGATCTGATTGTGAATGTGCCATATACGCATTAACGGTAAGCAAGTGGAACCAAGAAATATCAAAGAGGCTATGACCGACCCTGCATGGATTGAATCAATGCAAGAAGAGCTTCTTCAGTTCAAAAGGCTTGATGTATGGGTGTTAGTTCCTCTTCCGGACAACATAAAACCTCTTACGTTGAAATGGTTATTCAAAAACAAGCATGATGAAGAGAACACGGTCATCCGAAACAATCCGTGGTGGTTGGTGAGAGGGTGCGTTACCGCCAAGAGGAAGGGAATAGATTTTGTAGAATCCTTCGCTCCCTGTTGCTAGAATGGAGAAGCTATCCGGATATTTTTCGGGCATTATGCTTGCACACAAACGGTCACTGTGTTTCAAATGGACGTGAAAACTGCTTTCTTGCATGGTACGCTAAAAGAAGACGTGTACGTGTGTCAACCTGAAGGTTTCATCGATGCTGATCATCCAAGCCATGTCTACAAGTTAAAGAAGGCACTATATGGGTTAAAGCAAGCTCCAAGGGCATGGTACGATGAATTGTCAACGTTTCTCCTACAGAATCACTTCTTCAAAGGCATAATTGATCCACGTTGTTTATAAGGACGCTACGACGACGACACCTACTTAGTGGTTACAGTCTATGTTGATGATATTATCTTTGGTTCTACAAACCCTAGGTATACCCAACTATTTTCTGACCTCATGAAAAGCCGCTTCGAAATGTCGATGATGGGGGAAATGACGTTTTTTTCTTGTTTACAAGTTACCATCCCCCGTGGCCTCTTTATAAACAGTCCAATCGTAGTTAGAAATCCTTTAAAAAAATATGAATGGAAGCTTGTGATCGTTGGACTCCAATGAGAACCAAAGACAAGATTGACCTTGATCAAAAAAAGGGTCTCCAGTCGATGCAACAAAATATCGATGCAAGATTGGTGCCTAATGTATCTTCCGTCTAAGTAGAGGACCTTTTGTTACATGCTACTTGATTATGAGCACGGTACAGGCTAAGCAACCGAGAAGCACCTCAAGGGGTTAAAAGATCTTTCGTTATCTCGCGGAACCGTCTACTACGGGGGTCTTTGGTATTCGAAGGATTCTAGGTATTGAACTAACTGGATTTTCAGATGTGACTATGCGGGATGGTAAAGACACCTTCAAGAGTACTTCGGTGGAGCTCAATCTTAGCGCGGGAAAAGTTAGGGTTAGGTGGTTCCTCAAAAGAAAACAGTACTGTACTGCGCTGTTCTACCGCGGAAAGAGAATATGAGTCTCTATCGTTTGCTGATGCCAAAGCCCTTTGGTGCGGCCACAGTTAACGGACTATGGCTTTTTCACTTCAACAAGATTCCCAATATTACTGTGATTTCGAAATCCGCCATAGCCATATCCTGCAAAAACCCCGTGTCCAACACTAAGAACAAAACACATCGCTGTCGCTACCATTACATAAAGGAACCGTGGAAAAGGTACATTGAACTGTATTTTGTCAAGACGGCAATTACCAAACTGGGCCGACATTCACCAAAGCTCTTCCAGTAGATCGATTCAACTATTTGGTTTGTCGCCTTGGTATGCGCAGTTTATCTCCTTAGGAACTTGAACGTCTTGCAAAATCTCAGTAATTCTTTGTATATATTTTATCAGAAAAACAAAATACCAAAAATTAAAACCAAGAAAAAGAAACATACAAAAATATAAACCTATAAAAGCAAAATACCATATCAAAAAATTATACAAATCCCAAAAAAGAATCTTCTCGACATGTCTCTCGACATTCGATAACATTTTAGCCGCACCAGAAATGTTTGATTAATATTAACAAGAGTGAAATAAATGAAGTTCGAGCGAGAGTTTCAATTCATTCAAAACAAGTCCTATCATTTTTTCTCAAGCCTATCTAAGCAAAATGTCAGCTTAGGGACACGGTCTCCAAAGGCAGGAAACATTTCATTTTTGTACATATAACCTAAACAAGGGACGCTCATATTCTTCTCGGTCTAGGTAGCCACTGACATAAAAACAATCACAGTTTTTGAATGCACAAGAGAAGTATAAAACGGATACTGATTGGTAAATCAGATATATCTCACATCATTTCAGTGAGCACCATTATTTCAAAGTCATCTCAAAAAGAAATTTTCTCAAAAATTTCTTTCAAATTGCGTGCTCAACAAATCACTCCAAGCTTTCAATCTATTTAATAAGAGGTGGAGTTTAATAAATGATTCTTTCAGCATGCACTCTGTTCTCCCCAGACTATGTTAGGGCTCTGTGAATTCGGACATTTATTTGTTTTTTATTCACTATTGACAAAAATTGAAAACACAATATGCAATTTTGAGGGGGAGAATTGTGATTAAAATGGATCAATACGGATTATAAATGGATACGATCTTCAATTCTATAAGTGCGTTCTAAACCTGCAATGTGCAAAACATTTTCTATCATAATATGGTGCCATGTGTATGGGGAGCTTTTTGTATTCTGGAAACACTTAATGTGTTAAATGATTTCTCAGACACGTTGATTGATTTTTCATCAAATGGTTTTATGGATCTTCATGGCAATATCTCAAAGATCGACCAACTGTTATTTCTCAAGGAGTTATAAGGCGGTTAAGGTTAGGTATATTCGTTCCATGATCCAGCCAGAACCGGAGGGATCTACCAGGAACTTTTCCTCTAGAAAGAGTAGAAAGTCCTAGGTTATGATTGGAAAAAAAAGGAAGTAATGTGATGATTGGGAAAAAAAATGTTATCCACAGGCATGAGGTTATCTCCCAGAACATCCCAACAAGGTGATATGCTGACGCGTTGGTTTAACATTGAAGGGGTTGAAGAATGAAAAAGAATTGTAAGGATAAAGGGTGAAAAGAAAGAAGCCCTCCATACAACCTTAGGCAGAAACCGAGTCAATGCATAATCTATCGGTAATCACAAAGATGATTCTGATATTGAAGACAAGTCATCATGGACCCAGTGATGCAATGCACAACTCCTTAGCCACTAGATCTCTCAAAAGATTTTTGTTTCATTTCTCACGGAGATAAACACTTTCTAAGGCGTTCTCATTCGAGATGGAGATATTTGAAAAGGTGGCAGTCCAGCTCCAGCCTCCGAATTACCAAAATAAACAAATGAAGACATATAGAGTCTGAGCAACGAGACTATCAAAAATCTCACTAGGACACAAATTCCAATATACAAAATGTCGTACATCATTATACAACATTTGGTGATCATTAAGTCACTACGGCACTTATCCTTGTGATAATTGCCAGAAACATCAGAGTGTGATACTCTTTAGGATTCACCAGTGAAGAAGGAAAATCTTTTGAAGCCACGTCAAACAAGCTCTGGGTCGGTTGACTTGCGAGATTCATATGTGAATCAAAAACTTGTGTCAACTGGGGAAAGAAACGATTGTGCGATTCTACATGAATAAACTTGTTCCAGTTACTATGAATTGACGACTCAATCAGGAATGATTGTAACTATCTGATTCATTCTTTATGTGATGTCTGCTTGAGACGCTCCGGTAACGGAACGGTAGTGCAGCTGCGAAACCCTGTCAAGGAGAATTCTTTTGATATTCTACTGATCAAGGCAGAGAGTTTATTAGTAATTATTTACTGATTAACGGGGGACCGTGGTTATTGCAACCATATTCATTTTTTTTTTTGACGAAAATGACAAAGACCACTTTCGTCCATTAATATGTTAATCTCTACCTCTACTTGTAGGTTTTCCTACTGTTTTGCAGTTCTAGTCCATGACGGAGTCAGATTCAAGACCTCAAGCTAATCACAAAGATTAATTCAGGATGAAAGCTCAATCTATCAAAAGTTCTTCGCAATCTCTGATGGATCAAGCACTTCATCATGAAGAAACATTTTGTGGTTCAAGTAATATGTTAAAAGAAAATGTTGAGGAGATTGTTAGCAAGCTTTTCAAGATCTTGAGCATGAGGGTGAGACACAAGATCGCAAGGCGGCATAAAGAAACAAGATAAAGATTTAGATAATTCAGTAGTCAAGCAAATCAAGGCCAAAGAACCCGATATCAGTCTTTTGTCAAAGTATATCAAGTTAAGATCAAGATCCAAGATCACAAAGCATGAAAATGGATCTTCAAAAGAATTCCAAGAATACAGGCTCAAGTCTCAAGACGTCACAAGAGATCTACAAATTGAATGATCCACCCCCTTAGGGAGATTGTTAGCCGGTTATTTATGTTAAAGTGTTGGTCATTAAACAATCCCGAAGCCTGGTATAGGAAAAAAAGTAGGTTTTCGGGGAATTTGATTAAGCTAGTTAGTGGCCTAGTTGTCGGGCTCAAGCCCATTGTTCTATGTACTGGCCCCAACTCAAAGCCTACAAGAATAGTCCATCTCTTGGAACTATTTAAAGCCCTCTCCAAGTGTGGAGAGGGTGTTGTTGCTTCTCATTTTTCTTTTGTGAAACAAGTAACCATTTTTCTTTGTTTTTACTTTCTCTCTCTAAAATCTATTCTCTTATTTTTATGTTTTGGTGATGAAATGATATCCTAACACCGACGAGTTTTGATACAGCGAGCCCAATCAGCATCCGAGTAGCCCAAGATAGAGTTGGAATGTGGTCGCCGAAAAATGAGACCATATGTGATTGTACCCTTGACATATCGTAGAATGCGTTTGAAGGATTGATCATGAGCATCGGTTGGGAGCATGAAGGAAACTGATAGCTGATTTTACCGCAATAAGATAAAATCAGGCTAGTGATGGTGAGGTATTGCAAAAGCTCCCACTCAAGAGATCGATAAGAGTGGATTAGCGAAAAGAGAGCACCTGTCACAACACTTCATTAGCAGCCAAGGAGAGTTAGACTGGGTTTTGTATATCAAGCATTGCACCCCGAGTAAGAACATCTGTGGCATATTTGGCTTGACTAAGGAAAAGCCATGTTAGTGTAACATACTTCAAGGCCAGAAAAATAGCTAAGGTCACCAAGGGTCTTTTATGGCAAACCCAACGATTAAGACGAGGTGGTAAATGAGGGGTGAGCAAGGATTCATTGTCGCCAGTGAGGATTATTTAAGTCATCAACATCCACGAGCACGATACATGATGCAAGAGGGTCTTTAGTGAAAACAAATAAGGGAAGTGTCGGGCTCGACTACAAACCAACACCATGCGCTAAGTAAAAAAAGAACTTAGTCGATGAAACAAGCTCGGTGGAGCTTTGCTTTTAAACCGTTAAAGTGCCTTGGATAATTTGCATACATGATTTGGAAATTGCGGATCAATGAACCCTGGTGGTTGCTCCATGTAAACAGTCTCATTAAGGTGTCCATGTAAAAAAGCATTTTTGACATCTAACTGATGTAGACGCCAACGATGGAGTACAACCAAAGATAGAACAATTATCACGTAGAAAGCTTTTAACAACTGGATGAACGTGTGGGAATAATCGAGGACCCGGACATTTGCGTGACAACCCTGAGCACCAGACATGCTTTAATTAAACTTTCAAACCGAGCATAAGCATGATATTTGGTTCGTATAAAACCCATTTTGGAACCAACAATATTTAAGCAGATGGACGTGGTACAAGGGGTCCAATGTACAATTTTGTTATTAAAGCCTCATTTCTTAATGCATCGCAGCCATCCATTGAGGATGTTTTAGCTGGGATTTGAATCCCTTTGGCTTCGAACAGAGAAAAAAAGAGAACTGTAAAGCATGGATGTAAGATTATACAAACAATCCGGGAGAGTGCTTTGTCTTTGAAAATTTCCCGATTTAGAACGAGTCTTCAATCTCGTGAACGGACGAAAGGCTCGGGTATTAGGAGCAGTGGCGGAGGTGCCGTAGGTGCACCATGAGAAGAGAACCTCATCACTGTCGGAAGGTGGGTTTTCGTTTCAGATGAATCGGTGATGAAGGCGTTGAGTCAGCTCATGGAATGGTTCAGCAGCAGTTGTTGGAAGGGGCACAGCCACAACGGTCTCGAAGATGAGGGCTGTATCGGTGGGCCGAGATTCAGAACCGGGGGCATCTGATATGGGTGGCCTTATTCTAGAAAAGTGCACAACTGAAGTGTTTTGAAAGCGCATTAGGATTAGCGGTGCTTAGCTAAAGGAAAAGTTACCTCATCCAAACCGTGCATGCCGAGTAATATATATACGAGGACGAATCGGAATTTCAAAGGCATTTGTAACTTTTATGAGGGTTGTTAACCAATTAAAAACACAAGGTATACCTTCTTGGAGCCAACTTATGAGCTGAATAATCACGTAAATATGGGTAGACAAGACATCCAAAAGCACGAAAATTTGTGTAGTTTGGCAGCCTTGAATATAATAATTCAAAAGGAGAGTGATTACCAAGAAGTTTAGTAGGTAACCGATTGATGATGTACGTGGCTGAACTAAATGCATCTACCCAATACGATGCAAAGAAACATGGCATTGGGAATAGCATAGCCAACCCGTTTCAAAAAGATGCCGATGTTTTACGCTCAGCCCGCCGTTTTGTTGAGGTGTGTCAGGACATGATAAAACGGTTGTGGTGTGAGAAGTGTTGCCATTGTCTTCAAAAAATTTCCGAACCGTGTGATTCACAAATTCTGTGCCTCCATCACTTTGAAAAACTTTAATTTTCCTAGATAATTGAGTCTGTACAAGTTTGATAAATGCAGATAAAACCGTATAGAAGCCAGACTTGGTTTTTAAAGGATAAAACCATGTGAAACGAGAATAATCATCAACAAATATAACATAGTACAAGTAACCATCTGATGAAACAGGAGCTGGAACCCATAAATCACATTGAATTAAATCTAATGGATTATGAAGATCGTTTAGAATTTAAGTTCAAACAGGGTAAACCGTTTGGCTTTTTGGAGGAGTAGACAAGGTTTACAAAATTCGGCTTAGGTAGGACAGACGTAACAGATCTAAAAACCTAATTTATTTAAGTTGTGAAAATAACCATTCAAAAGAAACATGTCCTAAACGATTAGGCCATATTCAAAGAAGCCTTTTCTTGAGACACCAACAGTTGCCGTAAGGCAATGAGTAACTCGAAGCACATAAAGCCATCTTCACATGTCCTTGTGCGATCACCTGTTTGGTTTCCCTGTCCCTGAATATTAACAAATGGTGAGAGAAAAGAATTCAAACGATACCCCGGGGATTCATTTTTGAGAGTTGGTGCTCCTTCCGATCTGAGGATCCATGGTAAGTTTGCTTATCGCACAGGAGATTTTTTGGTTAATTTAGGATAATGACCAAAACATCACGAAGCAATATTTTATTTGAAACCTATATTGACCAATATATGAAACAGGTAAAGCATCACCATTACCGAAAAAAACACGCATATTACTCGAATGAGGAGCTGAATGCGAGACATATACGGAGAAAGAAAGAGAAGAGGTCATGTGAGCCGTGGCACCTGAATCGACGTACCAATCCGGGTGCCCTTGAGTAACATGGCATTGAGAGGTGAAGGCTTGTGCCCAAAGATCCGATAAAGTTGGAACTATCATTGCCCAAAGATCCGATAAAGTTGCAACCACCTGCTACTTAATTAACTGTATTTTAACGATCTCTCCCAAAGACGTTCTTGTTAAATCATGTGGCAAGTTATGGGTTCTTGACAGAATCCCAGTGAAGCTTTAAAGAACAGGGCATTGAGTCATATGTAAAATACCATAATTAGTGTCACATTATATTGCTTTATCACATGAGATATTACTCTTAAGTGACTTAGAACGACAATTTAAATACTCTTCATCTTCCTTACGATGTTATATCACAAGAGATAAATGTCGCTTACAAATACCAAAATGAATAAAAAAATAAGCAAACTATGAAAATAAAAACTTGACGTAGTCTTAAAAGCAAACAAGTGTTTGCATTACTTTTGATTAAAATAAGAATTCGCCTAAAGATGCTTAACCCTTTTAATCCTACTAACAATATAACATCACAAGTGATGGATAAATTAAATACATGTTAATAATTTCAAAAATAATTACAATTAGTGTCACATTATATTATTTTATCACTTGTGATATTAATCATATGTGGAATACCATAACTAGTGCCATGTTATATTTCTTTATCACATGAGACTTTATTTTATTTATTTATCATTGGTGATATTACAATGTCAGGGATAATATTGTTTAAGCCACAAGTGAATCTTAGTTGATAAATGTTATATTTATCATCGGTGATAATACAATCTCAGGGGTAATCAATGTTAAGCCACGAGTGAATCTTAATTGACAAAGGTTATATTTATCACCGGTTATATTACAATATCAGGGGTAATCAGTGTTAAGCCACAAATATTACAATGTCAGGGCAAATTCGAAAGCGGATTTGGCAAGTCTGAAAGGCTAATGTTGTTTTCAAATAGTCTTAGAATATCATATGTGGTAAAGAAATTTTATGTATATATTATACGTAGTGGTTAGGAGTTTAGAGTTTTTGGTATAGGGTTTAGTGGTTAGGGGTTTAAGATTTTTGGTATATATTTTAAAATTTATGTATATATCACTTGTGATATTATACCTAGTGGTTAGAGGTTTGGGGTTTTCATATAGAGTTTAGTGGTTAAAGGTTTAGAGTTTTTGGTATAGATTTTAAAGTTTATGTATATATCGCTTGTGATATTATACCTAGTGGTTATGGGTTTAGGATTTTTGGTATAGGGTTTAGTGGTTAGGTGTTTAGGATTTTTGGTATAGGGTTTAGTGATCAGGGGTTTAGAGTTTAGGGTTTAATAGTTAGGGGTTTAGGATTGTTGGTATTGGTTTTAAAGCTTATGTATATATCACTTGTGCTATTATACCTAGTGGTTAAGGGTTTAGGGTTTTTGGTATAAGGTTTAGTGGTTAGGGGTTAGGGTTTTTAGTGTAGATTTTAAAGTTTATGTGTATATCACTTGTGATATTATATCTAGTGGTTAGTGGTTTAGGGTTTTTAGCGTATGATTTAGTGGTTAGGGGTTTAGGGTTTTTGGTATAGGGTTTAGTGGTTAGGGAGGGGGTTTAGGGTTTTTGGTATAGGGTTTAGTGGTTAGGGATTTTGGGTTTTGGTATAGGGTTTAGTGGTTAGGTGTTTAGGGTTTTTGTTTTAGAGTTTAGTGTATAGGGTTTAGGGTTTTTGGTATAGGGTTTGGTGGTTAGGGGTTTAGGGTTTTTAGTATAGGTTTTAGAGTTTATGTATATATCACTTGTAATATTATACCTAGTGGTTAGGGGTTTAGATTTTATGGTATAAGGTTTAGGGTTTTTGATATACATTTTAAAGTTTATGTATATATTACTTGTGATATTATACCTTGTAGTTAGGGGTTTAAGGTTTTGGTATAGGATTTAGTGGTTAGGGGTTTAGGGTTTTTGGTATATAATTTAAAGTTTATGTATATATCATTTGTGATATTATACCTACTAGTTAGGGGTTTAGGATTTTTGGTATAGGGTTTAGTGGTTAGGGTTTTTGGTATAGATTTTAAAGTTTATGTATATATATCACTTGTGATATTATACCTAGTGGTTAGGGGTTTAGGGTTTTGGTATAAGGTTTAGTGGTTAAGGGTTTAGGGTTTGGGTATGGCTTTTAAAGTTTATGTATATATCACTTGTGATAAACATAGTGGTTAAGGGTTTAGGATTTTGGTATACGGTTTAGTTGTCAGTGGTTTAGGGTTTTTGATATAATATCAGTGATAGATAACGTATGAAAACGAAGGAAATTGTTTGATAACTGCCGAAAACGTCTCCAAACGACTGAAAACTTCTGAACACGAATGAAAACGTGCGAAAACGGACAAAAACGTGAAAAAACGGACTAAAACTTGCGAAAACAGACAAAAACGTACAAACGAACAAAAATGTAAAAAAACAAACGATAACATAAGAAAACGAACGAAAATGGACGAAAACGTATGAAGACGGACTAAAACGGACGAAAATATATGAAAACGTATGAAAACGGACGAAAACATGTGAAACAGAAGAAAACGTGCAAAAACAAAAGAAAATGTGCGAAAGCAGACGAAAACGTACGAAAACAGGCGAAAACGTGCAAAAACGTATGAAGAGGTATGAAAGCTGGCGAAAATGTGCGAAAGCTAGCGAAAGCGCGCGAATGCGGACGAAAGCGTGCGGAAATGTATAAAAAGATAAGAAAACGTCCAAAACGGACGAATACGTGTGAAAACGAAAAAAAACGTGCGAATGTGGGCAAAAACAAAAGAAAAAGTGTGAAGACAGACGAAAACGTATGAAAACGTGCGAAAACAAACGAAAACGTGCGAAAACGGACGAAAACGTGCGAAAACGTAAGAAATCGTGTGAGAACATAAGAAAACGTGCGAGAACGTCTAAAACAAAAGAAAACGCGCGAGAACGGATGGAAACGTGCGAAAACAGACGAAAACGTGCGAAAACTGACGAAAACGCGCGAAAGCGTACAAAAATGTGCGAAAGCGGACGAAAACGTATGAAAACGTATAAGAACGTATAAGACCGTAAAAAAACGTAAATAAACGTAAAAAACGTACA
>BQNB010109188.1:0-22803 GCA_026074375.1 Tanacetum coccineum | reverse complement strand
AAAAATACCATAGAACTTGAAAGTGATGTCCGGTAGTTGCGTGATGGTGGTGACGTCCGGGGTGGTGAAGGCCGATGTGGTGGTGACGTCTGACGGTATGGCCGACAGTAATGACTCGAGTGGTGGTGAGGTGGGGTGGTGGTGAGGTGAGAGAGTTTTAATGAATAAGCTTGTGTGGTGTGCATTTTTTTATTAGTGTTTATTTTAGAGAGAGTGTTTGCGTGGTGTGTGCTTTTTTAATTAGAGGGATTGTGTTTTTTTTAATGTAAAATGAAATGGAGGATGAGTTTTTTTTATGGGGGTATTTGTTTGTATGGTAAGTTTAGTTTGGTTTTTGGTTTGGAAATATTTTTAAGATTGAATGTTGGTTTGGTGTGTGTAAATTTAAGGTTTGATGTAGGTTTGGAAGTCTGAATCTTAAAGATGGAGGGTTGTTTTTTGGTTGGGGATATGTATGCTTTATAAGGGAGTATAGATATATAGATTATAACCCAATGTTTTAATGTTAAATACTTATTATTCAAACTTAGGTTATATTCAAAATGATGAAATAAAAATGTAAACCAAATTTTTGAGTTTTACACATGGCAACCCTAATTTTATAAATGGCATGTGATTTATAAAATGTAGGGATTTCTATTTATAGAAAAGTTTTAAAACGAAAATGGAAAGGTTTTAAAAATAACTAGTGTTATAAGGTTTTATGCATGCTTCCTTATACACAATTTTGGTAACATTGTTTTTATCAAATTCTACCCTAAAATTAAGTCATTTGTCATCCAAGTATGAAATCACTTGAGTTGTATTTTTACTCTAAAATAGTTTTAGGTAAATTTGCAAACAAGGTAATATAACAATCGTATGGCCAGACCTGAGACTGTAAAATTACTGATTTTGTATTGGACGACTTATATCGAGTATGGTTGTTTAGAACTTCGACCCGAGACATACGATGGGGTTAAACATGCTACTTGACATTGTAATTCCGGATTATAATGCCTTGTGCCCCATAAAGGCTAAGAGTTGCACATGTTGGCAATTATCACACGCTGATTACCTTTTGAGTTTACCATTTCCATTAGATCAACTGCATTAATGATAGAACGTCAAGTTATATCTTAGACTCTTGATAAAATTAATTGTTTAATTTCTTAAACATGGGTAGTTAATTTTATAAGAGATTATTATCGAAATTACTAATATTTTCTGAACTTTTGATTATTTTGTAGATGGCTACTGCTGCCCAAAACACAAACAATATGACTATCAGGTCGATTCTCCTGGCGGAGAAACTTATTGGTTTGAATTTCACAAACTGGTATCGCAATCTAAGAATTGTTCTCAGGTATGAGGAAAAGATAAAGCTTGTGGAAAACCTACTGGACCCTTTCCTGATCCTGAAACTACTGACCTTGACACTATTGACAAATACTATAAGATTGTCAATCTTGAGCAAGAGGTTGCATATATTATGGTGTCAAGTATGTCTCCAGATCTTCAAAGGACTTTAGAGAAATGCAATGCATATGACATGCTGAAAGAACTGAAAACTATGTTCGAAGAGCAGGCTAGACAGGAACTGTTTGAAACAGTTAAAGCATTCCACGCTTGTAAACAGGAGGAAGGTCAGTCAGTAAGCTCCTATCTCTTGAAGATGAAGAGGTACTTGGACACACTGGAACGCCTAAGCTATGCTATGCCAAATGAACTTGGTGTGAGTCTTATTTTGAATTCTCTCCATCTTATAATCCTCACGAATAGGTAGAAAATGAGCAGACTTAGTCAATCGGTCCACAATGACCTAGATTGTGTCATGCCCACTACTAGTCCTAGGCAACTTAGTCACAAAATCCATAGCTATCCCTTCTTATTTCCATACGGGAATCTCAGGTTGCTAGAGCAAGCCAGATGGCCTTTGATGCTCAGCTTTAACTTTCAAACAAGTCAAACACTTACTAACATACTCAGCTTTATCGTTTTTCATTCCAGGCCACCAATACCTATCTTTCAAATCATAGTACATCTTATCAGCTCCTGGGTGTACAGAGTACTTCGACTTATGGGCTTCATTCATTATCAGGGTTCTCACCTCACCCTTTAAAGGTACTCATATTCAATCCAGGTAGTACAAAGTTCCATCACTTCTCTGTTCCATCATCTCATCTAAACCTTTCTGCAATACTGAAAATTCATCAACATCCTCTTTTTGAGCCGCTAGTATCATATCCTTAATACTTGACTGAAGGATCATATTCATAGCTCTAACTCTCTTAGGCTTTACTCTTTCCTTCCTACTTAGGGCATCAGCCACCACATTCGCCTTACCAGGATGGTAGCGAATTTCATAGTCATAATCACTAAACAACTCTATCCAGTGACGCTGTCGCATATTCAACTCTTTCTGACTAAAGATATGTTGAAGACTCTTATGATCCGTATAGATGACACTCTTTGTCCCATACAGATAATGTCTCTAGATCTTAAGTGCAAACACAACCGCACCCAACTCCAAATCATGGGTAGTATAATTCTTCTTATGAATTTTTAACTGCCTAGACGCATAGGCTATCACCTTACCTCTTTGCATTAACACATAGCCTAGTCCTATCCCGGACGCATCACAATATACCACAAAATCTTTTGGTCTATCGGGGAGAGCTAGAACAGGCGCATTACACAACTTATCCTTCAAGGTCTGAAATGCCAATTCCTGTTCCTCACCCTAATCAAAAGTCTTACTTTTCTGAGTCAAGATAGTAAGAGACTTAGCTATCTTAGAAAAGTTCTTAATGAACCTACGGTAATATCCAGCCAATCCTAAAAACAAACGAACCTCAGTCGGAGTTCTAGGGGCTTTCCAATTCTTAACAGTTTCAATCTTACTAGGTTCCACATGAATTCCATTACCATTTATCACATGCCCAAGAAACTACACTTCTCTTAGCCAGAATTCACACTTAGAAAACTTAGCATACAGTTTCTCCTTTTTAAGCAGTTCCAAGACTAACCTTAAATGTTCTACATGCTCCTCTTGAGTCTTAGAGTAGATTAAGATATCGTCTATAAATACTATTACAAACTTATCAAGATACGACCTACAAACTCTATTCATCAAATCCATAAATATTGCTGGTGCATTAGTCAAACCAAAGGGCATTACAATGAACTCGAAATGTCCATAACGAGTTCTAAACGCAGTCTTTGGTATGTCATCCTCGTGCACTCTCAGCTGATGGTATCCAAACCTAAGATCTATCTTCGAGAAAAACCGCGACCCTTGCAGTAGATCAAATAGATCATCAATTCTAGAAAGTGGATAACGATTCTTAATGGTCAACTTGTTCAATTCTCTATAATCAATGCACATCCTAAAAGAACCATCCTTTTTCCTAACGAACAATACCGGCGCTCCCTAAGGGGACGAAATTAGTCGAATGAAACCTTTATCTTGGAGTTCCTTGAGTTGTCTTGACAACTCCTCTAATTCCGAAGGTGCCAAACGATAAGGAGACTTTGCTACCGGCGTTGCTCCAGGGGTTAACTCAATCCAAAACTCAATTACCCGAATAGGCGGTAATCCATATAGGTCATCCGGGAATACCTCAGGAAAATCTTTAACCACGATAATCTCTTCTTGTTTCTTATCACTAACCTTAGCTCTCATCAACAATCTTGCTTTCTCATCCGGTCTCTCTCCCACTACTCTAAGCACCTTGCCATCTGGTAATGGTATCCTTACTACCTTCTCATGGAAAATTATTTCAGCTTTATAATTAGACAACCGGTCCATACCTATAATCACATCAAAACTCCCATGTCCAAAAGGTATCAAGTCGATGTCAAAGACATGACCCTCGATCTCATATCTGAAACCTAAGTCGATGGGCTCTAAGCCTAACAGAGGTAAGAAAGTAGTGGAAACAAAACTATAGTCGGCACCAGAGTCAAATAAGGTAGTGGCAAAATGATTGTTCAAAGTAAACGTACCCGTCACAATGTTCGGATCCTGGCGAGCTTCCTCTGCTCCCAACATGAATGCCCTACCCCTAGCCTGGTTCCCTTGGTTTCCACGACCCTGACCCCCGTTATTAGCAGCAACTTGATTTGGACGATTTTCTTCCGGTCCTTGAGCTCTATTCAATCTAGGGCAAGCTGACCTGACATGGTCGGTACTACCACACTCATAACATGCCCTAACAGTTGGGTTTCTAGCATTGACAGGATTCACATTCCTCGGCACACCTCTACAATCCCTTGCCAAATGACCCGGGCGGTTACAGTTGAAGCATGTGCGACAAGGTCCACCGGGTGCATGGTAGGAGTTGCAGGTGGTACACTTGGGCCAAGTACCCGTATTCTCTCTTCCTACAGGGTTCACAGTAGTAGCAAAAGCATTCACAGTCCTAGTCCTCTTATTATCATCCCTTCCACTCCTATCCTTGCTAGGTTCCCCCACATTACCTCTCTTCTCAACCTTCTTAATTGATCCATTCCTAACAGCCTCATCAGTCAGTGCACCAGAAATCTGCACAGCCTTTTGTATAGTCTTTGGCTCCGTTGCTGCCACCATCCCACGGATCTGTGGAGCAAGGCCATACACATACCTCTCAATCATCCTACTCTCAGGAGTTACCAAATGAGGAACTAACCTCGCCAACTCATGAAACCTATCAGTATACGCAGCATGGCCAGCCCCGACCATGGCGTGATTCCACAACTCAGATTCCAACTTTTGCATCTCATGACTAGGACAAAACTCTTGTATCATCATAAACTTAAAGTCATTCCATGACATACTAACAGCAACTTCCTGGCTTAGTGTGCGGATCTGAGAGTTCCACCATGTTAAAGCCTTACCCACAAATGAACCAACAATGTATTTCACTTTTTGGTCAACACTACAACCACTCATATCATGCACATACTCTATTTTCTCAATCCAACGAGTAAGAACTACAACACCTCCTTTACCATCATATTCCTTAGGGTTACAAGCTAAGAACTCCTTATATGAACAACCTACCTGGTTGCCATTTACTATCACATTTCCAACGTTCTCTTGAAGTTCTCATTAACCACATTACCATTCTGATTTCCAACATTTCCTCGGTTACTAACCTGAGCCAACATGGCGGGTAAGAGGTTCTGCAATTGTTGGGCAATGATCGTTGAGAAGTCGGGTGCACCCCCATTGGCTCTCTCTACATTCCTATTGACTCCCTCTACACCCCTATTAGCTCCCATACCTTGGTCATTTCCTTGACCATTCAATTCATCAACACGCTCATCATTACCTTCCCTAGGTCTTCTACCCCTTCCACCTCTACCAACCCGTTCACCCGTTCCCCCTCCTAGTGATTCGGCAGCAGGCCGGCCAGCACTTCGGGTCCTCATCCTTGGCGGCATTATCTATACGAGGGAGAACATGGGCAACGTTAGGTAAGTGGGAAGACTCGCACATATATATAGAATATCTTACTATATATAACCAGATATACACGCAACACCACCCTACGGTGTCAACATCGATTTGTGTGAACAACAATACCAAGTATGAGTGAGTTGTGATACGCTTATAATTACGTTGGCCACCGTACTTATATTCGCATCCTTTCCCATTCATATTCAATATTGAGCCCACCCATTTCAATGACTGACATAACTAAGGCACCAAACCATGAACACACAAAGGCACACAAAAGCGGAACACCGCGCACATAGATCCTATACGCAACTAAACGACGGATCTTAGGTTATAGTCTAGGCCAAACCACCTAGTTCTCTATAACCTTGGCTCTGATTACCAATCTGTCACACCCCGACAATGGCGGAAACTCGGGAATGCAACATAATGATCAATCATAACACAAGATACAAAATAGAGAAAACTACATTGCATAAACTCCAAGTGCTATGAAGACCATCAACCTTGAACAAACTCAAGTGATGTCCCAAATCGCAACTAAAATCCACAATCTCTTACAATTATTCCAATGCCCTCACAGGGGACCAAAATCCAAACTTATTCCATAACATCCAAAACTAGAATCAAAATAACAAGCAAGCAAGACTTCAAACGAAATTCCACTCGGGATACTTCTAAGTCTGCTATCAATCACCAAACTATTCCTCTTTCACTTCACCTGAAAATGATACTCGAAAACGTCAACAATAATGTTGGTGAGCTCGTAGGTTTGACCTTAAACCCAAAAGTTGTTTGCTAATACTACAACAGCTAACAACAGTTCTAATGACAGTGAATATATGCAAACAACTCTAGCATCACCGCTAACCAATAACCATATGTCACTTACGCACTTAAAAGGCCTACCAGCTGGAGCACTAAAATTAAGGCAGGACCACATACAAACCTGGGTAGGCGTACCCATCCGCTCTAATAATCACACAAATACTAGGTATGCGTACCCATCCGATCCAATAATCACACAAATACTGGGTAGGCGTACCCATCCGATCCAAACAATCATGCATCACATAATATTCACATAGCAGTCATAAGCACATAAGTTGTCCCAAAAACAAAACCACATTTCGCACAGATCAATTCAAAACATTTCAAAACACATTTGAGTATCATTTTCCCTCAATGGAAAAACCAGTAAAAAGTGGGGCTACGAGAACTCGCCTCAAGCAAGTCTTTAGCTACCCAATCTCAATCACACAAGCAAATGCAACGACGCCCGCACGCGACCTAGTCCAGTTAATGTCCCAATTTAATCATCCAATTCCAAAACAATCTTTACGTTTAATGCATAGAGTTTAGACGCGTTGTACAATTACCCAAACATTTTTTTAGTGATTGTGATGGTTGACGACTTAACTCCATAATCATATCAATCTCATTCCTCGATAATAACTTATACTATTTAGCGTAAATAGATAAGTAATATAATAAATATTTATAATTATTAATTATAAATATATATCTCGACACTTTAAAATAATCATTATACGGTTGAAAATGAAACGTTTACTCATAATAAACACTTTAGATAAGTTTCGAGAAAAATTATTTTTTTCGTCTTTTAGTGAAAATAAATAAAATAATTAAATATTATTTTATTATTAAAAACCAAAAATCATTTTTTTAAGAAAATTTCTAAGTATAAACTTTTACGAAATTTCAACATGACCCGTACGTTTATACAACGTTTTTCAAGGTTTCAAACCTTATTTTCAACAATTCTTCACAAATTCGACACTTCTCGACAAAATTCCAAAAATCTCAATCCTTAATACTTATCAACACTTTTCCTCCAAAATATCATTCAATATCACTTCGTAAATACATTTCGCTTTCAAAATGTCCGTTAAAACTCTTAAAATGACCAAATATTGCTTATTGGGCTTTAAGGCCCAATAAGGGTCCGTTATAGTATTTATAAGTCCAAAATACGATCCAAGCCCAAAACCAAGGCCCAACAACATATATAAGCTCATACTTATTAGTAGAAAATAACCCGGACCACAATAAGCCCCTCCATTAAGCCATGGCTTAAATGGACTTATTGGGCCGTGAGTCCATAACCTCCATACTACGTATATTAAGCTTGAAAATAAGCTATAAAGCTACTTATCGCATTTGGTTACTACCATAAGCCTCAAAAATAGTCCACAACATGCCATAATAAAAAAATAATCAAAATTACTTCCCTAGTAATTTTGAGAAACCATACGTGGCATATAGGATTGTGCTATAATCCAATAAAACAAGAAATTAGCTTAAAATAAGCCCGAATAAGCTACATAAGCTACTTATAAAAAATAAGCATTCCAGCATTATATATTATTCAACTATCACGACCACAACATCAAAACTACAAAAACCCCTTTTTCTCTTTTTATACCACACGAACCAAAATAAACTCAAAGGACAAACGAAATTTAAATTTGAAAACTTCCAAGAAAATCTCAAATTTGTAGATTCGACACTAACCGGACAACCCAAAACGATGTTTAAATGATTAACAAACACTCTAAACAACCCAAAATATTTATGTTTCATGTTTTCATGATCACTCTTCCAAAATGGTATGTGATTTCACCATTTGTGTTGAATCGGCCGAAACACACACACACAAGTTGTGTGAGTTTTTTATTTTTTGTAAAATGATAATAAAAAAAAAAAAATAAAAAAAGAAAAAAAAAAAAAATAAGAATGAGTGGAAATGAGGTGAAAAGGAATATAAGTGTACACACCTTGGGACATACTTGCTAAAATTTAGCCATTTTGTTCCCTACACTTCCCATAACCGGCCAAGGGATCCTAAGTGGTCTCGGGCCTTTCTTTTCGTGTCGAAATCACTTAAAAGCTCGTAAAACTCAACCGTAAAATTTACCCCAAAGTAATTACATTTTATCACTTTAAAAAATACTTTTCCATTAACCAAGAGTAATTCACATGACATTTTTCACTTAAACCCTTTAAAACTCAAATTGGACATTAACGGACGTGTCAGACTCGTTTTGTCATTTCTCAAAATTCACGGGTCAAACCACCCGGAATACAAATAACACAATAATACCTTTCAAAAGGGATTATTAATCACCATAAACCACAATTCATCACAATACTCATAAAATCACCACGATTCTCATAAAAATCACCACCGTCAACACGGTATAAAATCTGAATAAACTGACAAAAGTCAAATAGTCAAAGGACTATAAATGAAATATTCAGAACACAAAAAGGGCAAAGGTTACATTCTACCCCCCTTAAAAGAATTTCGTCCCCGAAATTCAACTACTAACATCACTAAACAAATGCGGGTACTTCAATTTCATCTGATCTTCACGTTCCCACGTGAATTCAGGACCACGTTTCGAATTCCACCGAACCTTGACGATGGAAATTCTACTACGCTTCAACTTCTTAAACTCTCTTTAAAAAAATTTCACAGGCTCTTCCATAAAATTTAACTTAGCATCAACTCGAATCTCATCTAAAGGTACTTTTAGTGTTGGATCAGCCAAACACTTCTTAAGGTTCGACACGTAGAACGTGTCATGAACACCATTCAATTCCTCAGGCAAATCTAACTGATAGGCCACAGGGCCTACTTTCTTAATAATCTCAAACGGTCTAACAAACCTAGGTGCTAACTTCCCTTTCTTCCCAAAGCGTACCACACCTTTCCAAGACGACACTTTGAGCAAGACATAGTCACCCACACTAAGCTCTAGAGGTTTCCTCCTCTTATCAGCATAACTTTTCTGACGATCGACGGGCGCACCTTAAGTCTATCCTTAATCGTGCGAGACCTGTCTCAGTATCTCTCACTAACTCAGGTTCCTATCAACTGACCTCCTCCACCTTAGCCCACATAATTGGCGAACGACACTTTCTACCATACAATGCCTCAAACGGAGCACATCTCACACTAGAATGATAACTATTGTTATACGAAAACTCAACCAACGGAAGATGAACATCCCAACTTCCTCCGAAGTCTAGGACGCACGCTCTAAGCATGTCTTCCAAAGTCTGAATATACGCTCACTCTGACCATCGGTCTAAGGGTGATAAGTCGTAAACTCTGTCTAAAATAGTTCCTATTCCTCTGCATTGACTGCCAGAACTTGATGTGAAACACTATGCATTGATCCCATATAATAGAATCGCACACCATGTCTAGGCAACTAACTTCATCAAAATACCAACTAGCCAACCTTTCCATCTTATAATCCTCACGCATAGGTAGAAAATGAGCAGACTTAGTCAATCGGTCCACAATGACCCAGATTGTGTCATGCCCACTACTAGTCCTAGGCAACTTAGTCACAAAATCCATAGTTATCCCTTCCCATTTCCATACGGGAATCTCAGGTTGCTGGAGCAAGCCAGATGGCCTTTGATGCTCAGCCTTAACCTTCAAACAAGTCAAACACTTACTAACATACTCAGCTATATCCTTTTTCATTCCAGGCCACCAATACCTATCTCTCAAATCATAGTACATCTTATTATCTCTTGGGTGTACACAGTACTTCGACTTATGGGCTTCATCCATTATCAGGGTTCTCACCTCACCCTTCAACGGTACCCATATTCGATCCAGGTAGTACAAAGTTTCATCACTTCTCTGTTCTATCATCTCATCTAAACCTTTCTGTAATACTGCAAATTCATCATACATCTCTTCAGATCCGCCAATTCATCCTTTCCTTAATACTCCGACCTGAAGGAATCATATTCCCATAGCATCCCTAACTCTCTTAGGCTTTACTTTTTCCTTCCTACTTAGGGCATCAGCCACCACATTCGCCTTACCAGGATGGTAGCGAATTTCACTATCATAATCACTAAACAACTCTATCCTGCGACGCTGTCGCATATTCAACTCTTTCTGACTAAAGATATGCTGAAGACTCTTATGATCCGTATAGATGACACTCTTTGTCCCATACAGATAATGTCTCTAGATCTTAAGTGCAAACACGACCGCACCCAACTCTAAATCGTGGGTAGTATAATTCTCCTCATGAATTTTCAACTGCCTAGATGCATAGGCTATCACTTTACCTTTTTGCATTAACATACAACCGAGTCCTATCCCGGACGCATCACAATATACCATAAAGTCTTCTGGTCCATCGGGGAGAGCTAGAACAAGCGCATTACACAACTTATCCTTCAAGGTTTGAAATGCCAATTTATGTTCCTCACCCCAATCGAAAGTCTTACACTTCTGAGTCAAGATAGTAAAGAGACATTAGCTATCTTAGAAAAGTTCTCAATGAACCTACGGAAATAACCACCAATCCTAAGAACGAACGAACCCTCAGTCGAGTCTAGTGGCTTTACCTATCCTAACAGGCTTCAATCTTGACTAGGGTCTAGATGAATCTCATTGTCATTTAATCACATCCTAAGAAACTGCACTTCTCTAGCAGAATTCACACTTAAAGAAAACTTAGCATATAGTTACTCCTTTTAGAGCAGTTCCAAGACTAGACCTTTAATTTTTCTACATCTCCTCTTGAGTCTTAGAGTAGATTAAGATATTGTCTATAAACACTATCACAAACTTATCAAGATAAGGCCTACAAACTCTATTCATCAAATCCATAAATATTGCTGGTGCATTAGTCAGACCAAAGGGCATTACAATGAACTCGAAATGTCCATAACGAGTCCTAAACGCATTTTTGTATGTATATCCTCGTGCACTCTCTAGCTGATGGTAACCAACCTAAGATCTACTTGAGAAAAACTGCTACCCTATGCAGTTGGATCAATCCGATACGTCAATTCTAGGAATCGGAATAAACGATTTCTTACAGTCAACTTGTTCAATTCTCTATAATTAATAGTACATCCTAAAAGAACTATCCATTTACCATAACGAACAATATCGGGCGACTCCCAAGCAATTGTACTTGGTCGAATGAAACCCTTGTCTTGGAGTTCCTTGAGTTATCCTGAAAACTCCTCCAATTCAGAAGGTGCCAAACGATGAGGAGACTTTGCTACTGGCGTTGCTCCGGGGATTAACTCAATCCGAAACTCAATTTCCTGAATAGGCGGAAATCGCAGATAATCACCATTAAATATCAGTAAAATCTCTTACCACAGCAATCTCTTTCTATTTCTTATCACTAGCCTTAGCACTCATCAACAATCTGCTTTCTCTTCCGGCCTCTCTCCTACTACTCTAAGCACCTTGCCATCCGGTAGTGGTATCCTTACTATCTTCTCATGACAAATTATTTCAGCCTTATAGTTAGACAACCAGTCCATACCTATAATCACGTCAAAACTCCCATGTCTAAAAGGTATCAAATCGATGTCAAAGACAAGACCCTCGATTTCCAGTTTACAACTCTTAATAACTTTATCAATCTCTACTAGCTGCCCGCTAGCTATCTTAATCTCATATCTGAAACCTAAGTCACTGGGTTCTAAGCCTAACAGAGGTATAAAAGCAGTAGAAACAGAACTATAGTCGGCACCAGAGTCAAATAAGGTAGTGGCAAAATGATTGTTCAAAGTAAACGTACCCGTCACAATGTTCGTAACCTGTCAGCTTCTCTGCTCCCAATCATGAATACCCTACCTCAAGCCTGGTTCCCTTGTTTCCACGACCCTTTCCCCCGTTATAAGGCAGCAACTTGATTGGAACGATTTCTTCGGCCTCGTCCCTTATCAATCTAGGACAAGCTAACCTGACATGGTCGATACTCCCACACTCATAACATGCCCTAACAGTTGGATTTCTAGCATTGACAGGATTCACATTCCTCGGCACACCTCTACAATCCCTTGCCAAATGTCCCGGGCGGTTACAATTGAAGCATGTGCGACAAGGTTCACCGGGTACATGGTAGGAGTTGCAGGTGGTACACTTGGGCCAAGTACCCGTATTCTCTCTTCCTACAGGGTTTACAGTGGTAGCAAAAACATTCCCAGTCCTAGTCATCTTATTATCATCCCTTCCACTCCTATCCTTACTAGGTTCCCCCATATTTCCTCTTTTCTCAACCTTCTTAATTGATCCATTTCTCACAGCCTCATCAATCAGTGCACCAGAAATCTGCACTGCCTTCTGCATAGTCATGGCTCCAGTTTGTTGCACCGATCCCACATATTGTGGAGCAAGGCCATACACATACCTCTCAATCATCCTACTATCAAGAGTTACCAAATGTGGAACTAACCTAGACAACTCATGAAACCTATCAGTATACGCAGTATGGCCAGCCCCTACCATGGCGTGATTCCACAACTCAGATTCTAACTTTTGCATCTCATGACTAGGACAAAACTCTTGTATCATCATAAACTTAAAGTCATTCCATGACATACTAACATCAACTTCCCGGCTTAGCGTGCGGATCTGAGAGTTCCACCACGTTAAAGCCTTACCCACAAATGAACCAACAATGTATTTCACTTTTTGGTCAATACTACAACCAACATAACCTGCACATATCCATTTATCCTTAATCCAACAAGTAAGAACTACAACACCTCCCTTACCATCATATTCCTTAGGGTTACAAGATAAGAACTCCTTATATGAACAACCTACCCGGTTGCCATTTACTAACACATTCCTCATGTTTTCCAGAACGTTCTCATTAACCACATTACCATTTTGATTTCCAACATTTCTTCGTAACTAACAGCTAAAGCAACAAAGCGGTAAGAGGTTCTGCTATTAATTGGCATATCGTTGAGAAAGTCGGGTGCACCCCACATTGGCTCCTCTCTACATTCCCATAGACTCCCTCTACACCCCCATCTTAGCTCCCATACCTCAGGTTATGTTCCTGACCAATCAATTCATCAACACGCTCATTATTACCTTCCCTAGGTCTTCTACCCCTTCCACCACTACCACCCCGTTCACCCGTTCCCCCTCCTAGTGATTCGGCAGCAGGCCGGCCAGCACTTCGGGTTCTCATCCTTGGCGGCATTATCTATACGAGGGAGAACATGGGCAACGTTAGGCAAGTGGGAAGACTCACACATATATACAGAATATCTTACTATATAAAACAAGATATACACGCAACACCACCCTACGGTGTCAACATCGATTTGTGTAAACAACAATACCAAGTATGAGTGAGTTGTGATACACTTATAATTAAGTTGGCCACCGTACTTATATTCGCATCCTTTCCCATTCATATTCAATATTGAGCCTATCCATTTTAATGACTGACATAACTAAGGCACCAAACCATGAACACACAAAGGCACACAAAAGCGAAACACCGCGCACATAGATTCTATATGCGACTAAACGATGGATCTTAGGTTATAGTCTAGGCCTATCTCTATAACCTTGGCTCTGATTACCAATCTGTCACACCCCGACAATGGCGGAAACTCGAGAATGCAACATAATGATCAATCATAACACAAGATACAAAATAGAGAAAACTACATTGCATAAACTCCAAGTGCTATGAAGACCATCAACCTTGAACAACTCAAGTGATGTCCCAAATCGCAACTAAAATCCACAATCTCTTACAATTATTCCAATGCCCTCACAGGGGACCAAAATCCAAACTTATTCCATAACATCCAAAACTAGAATCAAAATAACAAGCAAGCAAGACTTCAAACGAAATTCCACTCGGGATACTTCTAAGTCTGCTATCAATCACCAAACTATTCCTCTTTCACTTCATCTAAAAATGATACTCAAAAACGTCAACAATAATGTTGGTGAGCTCGTAGGTTTGACCTTAAACCCAAAAGTTGTGCCAATACTACAACAGTGGACAACAGTGTTATATGACAGTGAATATATGCAAACAACTCTAGCATCACCACTAACCAATAACCATATGTCACTTACACACCTAAAGGGCCTACCAGCTGGAGCACTAAAATTAGGGCAGGACCACACACAAACCTGGGGAGGCGTACCCATCCGCTCTAATAATCACACAAATACTGGGTAGGTATACCCATCCGATCCAATAATCACACAAATACTAGGTAGGCGTACCCATCCGATCCAAACAATCTTGCATCACATAATATTCACATAGCAGTAATAAGCACATAACTTGTCCCAAAAACAAAACCACATTTCGCACAGATCAATTCAAAACATTTCAAAACACATTTGAGTATCATTTTCCCCCAACGGAAAAACCAGTAAAAAGTGAGGCTACCAGAACTCACCTCAAGCAAGTCTTTAGCTACCTAATCTCAATCACACAAGCAAATGCAACGACACTCGCACACGACCTAGTCTAGTTAATGTCCCAATTTAATCATCCAATTCCAAAACAATCTTTACGTTTGATGCATAAAGTTTAGACGCATTGTACAGTTACCCAAAACAATTTATTGTGGTGTGATGGTTGACGACTTAACTCCATAATCATATCAATCTTATTCCTCGATAATACATGCTTATACTATTTAGCGTAAATAGATAAGTAATATAATAAATATTTATAATTATTAATTATAAATATATCTCGACAAGTCCATTCGCTACACCTTAGCCACTTCAAAATAATCATTATACGGTTGAAAATAAAACGTTTACTCATAATAAACACTTTATATAAGTTTCGAGAAAAATTATATTTTTTCGTCTTTTAGTGAAAATAAATAAAATAATTAAATATTATTTTATTATTAAAAATCAAAAATCATGTTTTTAAGAAAATTTATAAGTATAAACTTTTACGAAATTTCGACATGACCCGTACGTCTATACAACGTTTTCCAATGTTTCAAACCTTATTTTCAACAATTCTTCACAAATTCGACACTTTTCGACAAAATTCCAAAAATCTCAATCTTTAACACTTATCAACACTTTTCCTCCAAAATATCATTCAATATCACTTCGTAAATACATTTCGCTTTCAAAAAGTCTGTCAAAACTCTTAAAATGACCAAATATTGCTTATTGGGCTTTAAGGCCCAATAAGGGTCCGTTAAAGTATTTGTAAGTCCAAAATACGATCCAAGCCCAAAACCAAGGCCCAACAACATATATAAGCCCATACTTATTAGTAGAAAATAATCCAGACCACAATAAGCCCCTCCATTAAGCCATGGCTTAAATGGACTTATTGGGTCGTGAGTCCATAACCTCCATACTACGTATATTAAGCTTGAAAATAAGCTATAAAGCTACTTATCGCATTTGGTTACTACCATAAGCCTCAAAAATAGTCCACAACATACGCCATAACACAAAAATAATCAAAATCACTTCCCTAGTAATTTTGAGAAACCACACGTGGCATATAAGCCAAAATAAGCCAAGAAATAGCTTAAAAATAAGCCCGAATAAGCTACACAATCTACTTATCAAAAATAAGCATTCTAGCATCATATATTATTCAACCATCACGACCACAACATCAAAACTACAAAAACCCCTTTTTCTCTTTTTATACCACACGAACCAAACACCCCTTAAATCATCCATTTCGTTTCCAAAAATCGATTTTCACAACGATCAACTTGTACAACTAACATCTATGCATCAAAATAAACCCAAAAGGACAAACGAAATTTAAATTTGAAAACTTACAAGAAAATCTTCAAATTTGTAGATTTCGACACGAACCGGACAACCCAAACGTTGTTTAAATGAATAACCAAACACTAGAATCAACCCCAAATATTTATGTCTTCATGTTTTCTTGATCAAAGTTGGAAAACTATGGTGGTTTATGGTGGTTAGGTGGCGGACGACTCACACACACACACTTAAGTGTGTGTTTTATTTTTGAAATGAAAATGGAATGGATAGAAATGAGCTAGTGGAAGGAATATATGTGTACAAATGCAAGACAACCATGCTAAAAACTAGCCACCTTGTTCCCTCTTGACCATTTGACCGGCCATGGGATCCTATGGGTCTCGGGTCTTTCTTTTCGTGTCGAAATCACTTAAAAGCTCGTAAAACTCAATCGTAAAATTTACCCCAAAGTTAAAAAGCATTTTTATTCACCTTAAAAATACTTTTCCATTAACTTAGAGTATTTACTTGCCATATTTACACTTTAAATCCTTCAAAACTCAATTTGGACATTAACGGGCATGTCGGACTCGTTTTTCAGCATTTCTCAACATTCACGGGTCAAACCACCCGGAATACAAATAACTCAATAATAACCTTCAAGAAGGACTATTATTCACAATAAACCACAATTCATCACATATCTTATAAAATCACCACCGTCAACCAATACAAATATCTGAATAAACTGACAGAAGTCAAATAGTCAAAGGACTATTAACGAAATATTCAGAACACAAAAAGGGCAAAGGTTACATAAATAAGCCTAAAAAAATCAAATAAGTGAAAAAAGCAAAACTGGAAAAATGATATAAAAGAAAACTGGCCCAAGAGACTTATGAAAAAGTCCCTAGGGCGCAGTGGTAGTTTGTGTGTGTTGTGAAAGGCAAGGTCGCAGGTTCGAGTCCTGGCCCTTGCTTTTTGCACTTTTTTTATTTTTGGTTTTTCTTTTGTGAAACTCTCGTGCTAAAATAAGCAAACTTAATAAAAGGACTTTTTTATGAAACTCACTAATAAGCTAGATTAACTAGCTTAAAGATGACAGATTAGCTATATTTAACTAGGAGACTATTAAGCTAAACTGTTTGCAATTTTAGGACACAAAAAGGCAAATGCTGAGCAAATAAGCTGATAACCTATAATTACCTAGACCTAATAAGCAAATGTAAAAAAGTTTTAACCACCAAAATGAGCAAAAAAGCTCTAAAAAACTAAAATGGATTCTGACTAAAACAAGCAGTTGTAAATAAAATTGGATAACTTTGAGATAAAATTAAGACCTAATAAGAACTTAGAAATAAGAACAGACTAAAAACAGATTAAGTTTATCATCCAAATAACACATAAAAACAAGAATTAAAAAAGTTGGTTTAGAAATAAGCTAGAAAAAGGGACTTGGAAAAGTGACAGATTAACTAATCTCTTTTTGGCTTTTTTAAAGTTTGAAAATGGCAATATGCAGCCCTATTTTTAAGCTAGTAAAAGCTATTGTAAAAACTAAAAAGGTTGAAACAGATGAAGCTTGATATCCAATGAACTTATATTATCATAATCAGACCCTTAAATAAGCTTAATCCAATCTAATTTTGCTGTTGAAAATTGGACTTTTTAAAACTTTGAAAATGAGACTAGGATACTAAGATAGTTTTAGACTAAAACTCAAAGGACAAAAACACACTTATACTAAATCTAATCTACTGCATTCATGACCAAAAACAAGCAAGAAACGGACACCAACAAGCCACTAATCAAAATCAAATCAAATAAACTGAATTTTAAACTAGATTACCACAGATTTAAAACATGTTTAGATAATACCTAAAACTTAATATTTAGACTTTAAAAACTTGCAAAAACTGACTTAAGGACTAAATTAAGGCTGGTTAAAACTGATTAAAAGGCCAAGGTGGCTTAGGCAGCACTAACAAGTGTTAGTACTGCTTGTACCAAACACCCCTTTAAGAACTTTAAATCCAACTTTTAGCTAACACAGACTTCAATAAGCTACCAATCATGAAAACAGTTTAAGAACTAAAGCCAATTAAGACAAATAAGCTAAATACTAAAGAGAATAAGCACTAAACTATAATCTAGACTAATAAGCAGTTTATGACTAATTTTAGACAATTTTAATGAATACAAAAATTAAACTATATTTAAACTAAAAAGTAAACATATAAGCAAACATTAAGACTCTAATAAGCAAATATGAGCAAATAATAAGAACAAAAAGCATAATGCTTAAGTAGATAGCTATAAAGCTAAAAATAAAGTAAAAGGAAAAGTACCTTGATCCTAGCTCAACATAGGATCGAAATCTGCTCCAATGAGCTTATCTACAAGCTCTCAGATTGTTTGAACAAGCTAGTAGAGTCCAATAAAGCCCATTCATTTCTGGCTTATCATCTATTAAGCACTCCATATTAAGCATAGGTAAATGTGAACTGTTTTTAAGTGAAAAACTTATTCAGTTAGTTTTTTAGAAAGCTAAGTTGAATAAAAACTAGCTTACAGTGAAAGTTGGGCTTATTGAGCTTATTAAGTATTCTCAATCACATTTTCGCATTAAAATTTGAAATCGGGATTTTATACACAGGATTTAAAGACAAACTGAAATTTATTGATATTTAAAATGATTACAAGCTGAAAAGGAGATTACTATATGTGAAAAACGACAATAAGCTTAAAATTTACGCTAAAATAAGCTACTAAAATACTAAAAGTATATAGATCTTCGTGTGAGTGGAGAGCCCTCCTATTTATAGCCATGAGTTTGAAGAGTCTTGAGCCTTGAGGAGCGCCACCATCTTTCATCTGGTCCTTCAATCCAAACCGCCTCATATCCATCAATCTCATCCCTTGGTCATGTGCCACGGTCCCATCATTCAATCATTGTGATGGGGATTGTCAGCGTGGCTACTAAGCGTGTCAGAGGGTGTCAGGGATGAGCTTTAGAAGCATGAAAAGTAAGTCAGATTTAACCTGGCTTAGTGTATGCTGGCTTGTAAAACGAGGGAGTGAACCGAAGACTCGAATAGTAACTTTGACCAAGGTGTTATATGGTTGACTTGTGACTGGGGCTTATAGTAGGTTTGGGCTTTTGGTTTATCAGTTGGGCCAAGGTTAGTTATTTTGGACTATTGGCTTTATTTTGGTGTAATATAGATACATGATTTGTGGCTGACCGGCCCAATAAATGGGTACTGGTTCTGTCCATTAATAATGTTTAGCCCTTCGACTTTGGTTTCTCGTTGCTCTTTCAATTCCTCGTGCTCAGTTTTGTCCAGTTTGGCTTCGTTTTTATCCTTTTTATGATATATCCATACCTGCAAGACACAATTTACAATACAAATGAATACACTGTATTTCTTATGTATTTTTGGTCATTATTGGTCTTTTTAGCTCGTTTTAATAGGTAAAAGGTATGTGTATTTAAGCTCACACCAATAGACATCCAGTGAAACGTGGTTAGAACTAATGAAACCCTCACGTTTGGGAAGATATCTAATTAAGTATTTAATGCGCATGGTTTAACTATTGGGTGGGAAAAGCATTATCAGGAGCTATCGGCTTAGGTGATCACGTAGATGCGATTCTGACCTATTCGCAATTAAATTAAGGAATACTTACACATCACACTAACGAGGGTGACAGGCAACAAGGTTAGAGGAATCAACTAGGGAGTAGTGCATGATTAAGTGAGCACACTTGTTTACCTATAAGAGTTCACGTTAATTTTACTTTTCCTGCATAATTAGTTTAGATTTATATTAGTTTTAGTTTAGCTAAAAAATCACCTCTCTTAACATATTAATTTTACTTGTGTTGGGAATTATGGATTTTTACAACTTAGTACCGCTGATTCAATTTAATACTGCTAGCTTTAGAAGTTAGTACTGCTGGTTTAACTTGATGTTGTTATTAAAGAACTTAGAAAATAGTCTAAGTTTAGTGCTGGCTAGTTATAAGAGGTAGTGCTGCCTAGTACAATGTTAGTACTGTCAGTTTCAGTTTGTATGTTAATTATATTTTGTTACTGTTAGTATTATATAGTTAGTTACTGCTAAAGTGATAAGCAGAGTTTATATTAGGAATAGATATGCATGATCACTTGACGCGTTTTGTAAGCCCATTAGAGTTTCCTTAGTGTATAAAAGGAACCCTACGGCATAGTTAGAGATATCAATTTACACAACAAACACATATCAATTTATAGTTAGTTATTCTGTAACCTAGGCTGAATATTTGCAATTAATATATTCAAGTTTAGTATTCATTGTTCTTCTTAGTATTGCAAGTTAGATTCTGCATAACATGTAGTATTCACAATCATAGTTTCTCATATAGTTAGTTTGGATTTATCCAAGTTAACTAAGCTTTAACAAGCTAAAGAAGATCCGTTTCATTAGGACTTTACAAGTGGTATCAGAGCTTGTGGAGAAACTCTGAATAAGAAGAACTTTATCAGATCTAGATCTCTTCCTATAATACACAACGTCTGGTGAAGAACCTGCAACACAAATAGCACCAGTAGAATCTCCTCAAATGGTGTCTACTGTAAAACTTCATATCCTCAAGAAGGGTGAATATACCCTTTGGAGCATGATAATGGAGCAGTATCTCACTAACACATATTATAGTTTGTGGCAAGTGATCTTGAATGGTGATGGTCCTATACAAGTAACAACTGATAAAAAAGGTATTAAAACTGAAGTACCTCCAAAGACTGCTCAAGCACTATTACAAAGACAAAGAGAAAGAAAAGCTAAAAGCATTTTGCTTTTGGCTATTCCTGATGAGTATCAACTGAGGTTCCATGGAATAAAGGATGCAAAGTCTCTGTGGGCTGCTATTAAGAGCATATTTGGTGGCAATGTTAAATCTAAGAAGATGCAGAAGACTGTTTTGAAGCAACAATTTAAAAACTTTTATGTATCTAACACAGAAGGCTTAGATAAAGCATATGATAGGTTTCAAAAACTTATCAGCCTTCTAGAAGTTCATGGTGCAGCTGTTCCTAATGAAGATGCAAAACAGAAATTTTTAAGAGCTCTACCTTCATCATGGAACAATGTAGCCTTGATTATGAGGAACAAAGATGGTATAGATGATTTAGATATTGATGATCTATACAATAACCTAAAAGTGTTTGAAGCTAATATCAAAGGTTCCTCTAGATCATCTTCAAACTCTTAGAATGTGGCCTTTCCTGCAGAAGACACTAGCAGCAATAATGAAGTTAATACTGCTAATAGTGTTTCTACTGCATTAGGTCATAATTCTCAAGGACAAGCCTCTTCATCATCATATACTCATGATCTAATGTTCTCATTCTTTGTTAATCAGTCAAATAGTCCACAACTGGATGATGAAGACCTAGAGCAGATTGATCATGATGATTTGGAAGAAATGGACCTTAAATGGCAGGTGGTCATGCTCTCTATGAGGGTTAAGCGATTTTATAAGAACATTGGAAGAAAGTTAATCTTCAATGGCAAAGAACCTGTAGGTTTTGATAAAACTAAGGTTGAATGCTTTAACTATCATAGAAGGGGCCATTTTGCAAGGGAATGTAGAGCACCAAGAAATCAAGGAAACAGGAATGGAGATGCAGGGTATAAGAGCAGGGACAACACCAGAAGGACTGTACCAGTGGAGACCTCTGATGCATTGGTTGTTCAGGACAATGCTTTGATTGTCCAAGATGGGCTGGGATATAACTAGAGTTATATAGCTTAAGATGAACCAACTGAGTTTGCTCTCATGGCCTACACTTCAAACTCCTCGGGGTCTGACACAAAGGTGCAATCTTGTTCTAAAAACTGTGTAAAAACATATGAAAAACTTCAAAAACAGTTTGATGAACAGCGACAAACTCTTAGTAAGGCTAATCTATAAATTATAGCTTATCAGTTAGGCCTAGAATCTGTAGAGGCACGGTTAGTTGTTCATCAGAAAAATGAAGTTGTCTATGAAGAAAAGATTACAGTCTAAGAATTTGAAGTAAAAGACAAAAGTAATGCTATCACTAGACTCAAAAATCAGTTAGATGAAACCTTAAGAGAAAAAGATTATTTAAAAGCTAAACTAGAACAGTTTGAAGCATCTTTTAAAAACTTAAATAAACTGATTAATAGTCAAATAAGTTCTAAAGATAAAACTGGTCTAGGATATGGAGATCAATTGAATGAAAATGATTCAAGTGATAATGAATTGTTTAATAGTGTGTTTGATAGTCGTTCAAGTGATGGAGATGACAATCAAACAAATGATAGGTTCAAAAAGGATAATGGATATCATGTTATTTCTTCTCCTATAACTAGGAACTACATGCCTCCACTAGCTGACCTGTCTTTTGTAGGATTGGATGAATCTGTTTATAGTCCTACAACAAACAAGACTAGTGCTAGTGTGTCTCAAGTTTAAACAAGTACCTCTCAAACTAGAAATACTAGTGTAGAAATGTCTAGAGTTGAATCTGTTAGGCCTAATGGAGTTATCATTGAATATTAGGTTAGTGATGATGAGGACATTTTTCAATCTAATGATTTGCAAGCAATAGACAACCCTAGTCTTAAAAGGATTGAGTTTACTAATGCTAGGAATGAATCTGTTAAACCAAAACAAGCTGAAAAACCTAGGATAACCACTAAAAATCATAAGGTAGATAGAAGAGATTGGAATGGTGTAACACCCCTATTTTTACAATATAGCAGCGGAAGCTAATCTAGGGTATTACTTCATGGATACAACAATCATAATCATA
>BQNB010109187.1:0-13667 GCA_026074375.1 Tanacetum coccineum | reverse complement strand
ATGTTTTGTCTTCGACCAACAACGAGGACAAGGTATTTAATCCGGATATACTCATTCATGAGAACCTTTATGAAGTCACCAATCTTGCAACACCAGATAAGAATGTATAGAAGCTCACTAATACTTCTTTAATTCTTGAGGATCTTTCTCTTTATGAACTTCCTTTCCAAAAAGAAGTTCCCGGGTCTAAAATTTTACACTCGTTTTCATCAAAAAATGAGGAAAAAGTGTTCAACCCTAGGATTCTAACTTCTAAAGGAGTTCATATTTCTCTTCTCCTGGAATTATCTCATCGAGACTCTAAAGCTTTTAAAGTCATTAAAATTTTTGAAAGCCCGATGGAGATTTTTCCTTGCTTTTATGGAGAGGACATTTGTACTTTGGATGTTCCGTGTCTCCATTTCTATCCCCCTTGACAAGCTCAAGTATGGGGGGATCGGGTCAAGCTAAGTGACCTAAAACAAGCGCTTCGTGGGTGGCAACCCATGCTTATCCTAATATTATCGTAGTAGTAGTATGCTAGTTTAGTAGTAATGAATAAGTGTTTTGTGTTGTAAGAGAGGCTCGCCTCTTTCCATGTTTTGTGTTTTGTGATTATATGTTCAGGATTGCCCGGATTTTTGAAGCCTCTCGTGCTCGCGGTTTTGTCCTTCGTTCATAAGAGCTTCACATCCTCAGCTTCATTTTGGGAATCCAATATCCAAATCTTATCGACTAACGTTTATCTTTAAGCATACTTAATAAACGGCTTAGGATTTGCGTAGAGACCCTTCTTAAAACATTGACGACAATGTTTAGTTCTAGTATGGGGGATCTATCGATTTGATTTTGCCTACAGTTGTTGTTTTCACGTAATCCCGTTTTTACCACCAAAATTTCCAAAAAATTAAAAAAATAAAAATTTTCAAAAATAAAATAAGTGTTTTGTCAAAATTTTGACTTTCTTGCTGGGTAGAATAAGAATAAATTTTGACTCTATCGAGCGTGTTGAGCTCTAGCTTGTTCCCTAACTTTTAGACTAAGCGTTCACGGATCTTTGCGAAGAACGAAAAATGATAGAGTTAATTATGAGTTGGATGCTAAAACAAGGATTATTTGGAAATCTTACAAGCTCATGTGTGTAATTTGTGGCTTTTTCTCCCATAAGCTCCTAACCGGACTAATAATACGTGCTATTTTTGAAAATTACACTTAAATCAACAATTTTTGAATTTGAAAGGTAGTCGATAGTAAAAATTTTAGTCTTAGTTTAAATTTATACTTAAATTTTCTAAAACACATTTTATCTTATATATCGTGGATAATTAAATAGTGTAAACAAAAACCAAAAAAAATGTTGAATAATAATTATAAAACTAGTGGCTGGGATAAAAAGTTTGCTGCTCTTGTCGGTCATAACGCGATGTTGGCAGCCTTCTAAAATAAAGCCTATAGTAAGAATAATAATCGAATGATATAAAGTTTGCTGCATCTTGGCAGCTCACACCGATGTTGCAGTTCTAAAAAGGTCGCGAGGATTTCCTTAAAGAATTGAATATTTGTATTTATGTAGGTAATTGTGAGTTAATAAATATAGGAGAAAAACTTCTTTTTTCTTAAATGTTAAATATGCTTTTGAACTAAACTATTTCATTTTAGTTTTTTAAATAAGCTATGTATATACGGGAATACCGTAAGTGTCTTTTTAAAACCAAAGGTCCGTGGAGTCCGTACTAGTCTCTGGGGTGTCAAAAAGCCTTGTCAAATATTAGCCGCAAGGTTGGGATGTGTCGAGGACGAACGTCGTACTATGGGATGATCTCGCCTTCCAACTCAATATTCTCGGGTGAAACGTGGAAGGCATAGAATTTTCATAAACGTTGATTCCATTGGTTGAATTCGAAATGGCCATTCACCTAATATATAATAATTGTCGGGAGTGAAAAGTTCACAAGTTGCAAATATGAGTAGTGTTAGCATCTTAACTTATATTTAACGGTGATTTTATTTTAAGCTTGGTTTGGAATAAGTGAAAAGTCGAGGATGATGAATTTATCCTTTTTAGGATTAAAATGTTTCTTGTTCTATAATCCCTAAAAGTTATAAAATAACGAAAGTCAAATTAGTTAGTTAGTTGTTTAAAAAGAAAAGTACAAAAAATGATAAAAAGGAAAAATACAAAAATATTAGTGGTAGTTAGTGTAAATATATAAAAAATGGTAAAAACGAGGCTTTTAAAAGCTTTTGATTCTTTCATTCCCCTCGATGAACACTTAGCTACTTTTCGAGGTTATTAGTCGAGGGGGGTTAAGGGTCTTAGTTTTCCTATGTGTTTACTTATAGCATTGCGTGAGGACACGACAATAGTTTAGTATGGGGGATTTTTGTATGTGCTTAATTACACATACAATTTTCCATTAAAACCGGATTTAAATGACCAAAACGTACCAAAAATACATTGTATTTGTACGTTTTCATTTATATTGTGCAGGAAACGGATATCTGACAAAAGGACAAAAAATCAAGCCAAAAATGACAAAACCGAGCACGGAAGGGAAGAGCGTGAAAAAGACAAAGTGTAAGTCCAAAAAGTCAAAGCCAAGTCAAAGTCAAGGTCAACCCCGGCAAAGTCAAAGGTCAAAGTTAAAGCCGAAACCGAAGAAATATTAAATAGGCCCACCCGTACCCATCTAATGGGCCGGGTCGACCCATCTAATGGACCGGGTCGACCCATCTAATGGGTCGGGGACCCATTTAAACATTACATGAAGACCAAAAAGGCCCGTTTTCCTTTTCTATTACAACCAGCCCAAATGCCAATCCAAAGGCCCAATCCTTTCGATCTTAACGCCTGTTAACCAATTTCCCTTAACCCCTAACTGCAGTTAGTTCTCCAAGGACTAACTTTGCAAACTCACCATACACCTTGAGGACCTTTCTTGCCAAATCAGCAAAATTGTATCACCACAAGGACCACCAGTGTAATAAAACTATACACCTTGGAGGGTCAAAATTTCCAACTCTTCAAACCATTACCTTGCACCCAAAACAAATAAACCCCCTTTCCCGCCAAATCCCTATCATCTCCCCTGTCCCTCTCCTTACCTCGTTCACTGTTCACCCACAACAAAACCGTCGCTCTCACTATCCCCACCTCACAAAATAACAATTGCCACCTTGGCAATCCCTTGACATCTAATTGGACAAACAAAATTAAGGGCTGTGATGAACGGATTGGGCACCAAGAAAGATTAATGGCTGAGATTGTCTTTGGAATCTCTCTCACACAAGAAACACAAGCTGCTCTCCCCCTCAGTAAACAAGCACACTTCAAGACTTGAAGTTATAGAGCTTTTAGTATAAATAGGCTAGTGTAGCTTATTTTCTTTTTTTGTCAAATTTGTTAAGTCCAATCTTGTATTAACAATTTGTACCATTTTTAATACTGTCTTTTTTAATACATTGTCATTTAATTTAATTGTCATTTAAATTTTAGCCTTGTAATCTTTTTTTCAAGTTAATGCAAATTTAAGTGTTTTCCTTTAAATTATTTTCATTTACTTATTTGTCTTTAAATACTATTTTATAAGCCTTTGTATAAGCCTTTTAAGTCATTGAAAGCTTATATTAAAGTGTGTTTAATTTTCTGTCAACAAATCAAAAAATCATAAAAAAATTCAAAAACTGTCAAAGAAAGCAAGGAGCAAGGTATATTTTGGATGGCCTTGGTTTAGAGCTTCTTGGGAAGCATATAGGATTGGTTTTTAAGCTGTTGAGAGCTTATTTCCTTGCCATAAGCTTTGGACTGTTGTAAGTTCTCTTTTTCATATTTTGCTTAATTTACTGTAGCAGTGCTTATTTATGCTTATTTCCTGCTTCTTTTTGCTTGTTTAAGTTACTTTATGCGTATGTGTCTTTATTTATTGCTTTGATGTTATTTATTTAAGTTTCTCTTCAAATCTGTCCATTTTTGCCTTTTACTGCTTATTGCTTATTTGTCTATTTAAGTGCTTATTGATTGTTGCTTATTTATTAGTTTTGCTTAACTTTGATATCTTGTTATCTGTCTTTACGTTTCCTTGCTTAAATCTTTGTTAAACAGTTTAAATTTGTATTCCAAAAGTTTAAAGGGGTGTTTGGCATAAAGGGAAAAGTAGGTCATATTGGTTTAAAAAAAACTTTTGGGTCATTTGGCCACTTTTGGCAAGCTGTTTTTAAGTCTTTTTAATATGTTTATAAAGTTGTTTAGTTTTAAAAGTTTGTTTTTGAGTTTTCCTAATTGGCCTTCAAAACTGTTAGTTCAAAACAGTTTCTATAAGTGCTTATTTTGTTAGGTGTTCAAAACCAGGTTTTAAGAACTGTTTTTGTGTCTTTTTTAGGGTCAAAATAGAGTAGTGTAATTGTCTTGAGGTTACTTTTTGTTAAAGTAAAAAACTGTCAAATTTTGTTAAGTGCCTTGTTCTTTTAAAATCAGCTTTTTCAAATCTATTTTCAATCTTATTCTTGATTTCAAACTCATTTTTAATTGATGATAATTGTTCTTTGAGATTCATATTTTGTCTGTTTTAAGCTCCAAACTTTATAAGGTTCTGTTTGCACCACTAATTTTAAGCTCAAAAATAGCATTTTTCTTTTTTCAAACTCTAAAAAACCAGCATATGCTGAGTAATTCAGCACTTTCCCTTTGACTTTTTTAGTGCTTATTTAAGATTTAAATTTTGTTTTCTTTGTTGATTCTTATAGCCTCTTGGATAAGCTAAAATCCCCTATAGCCTATTAAGCCATTAGATCCCATCTTGGTACTTAAAATTAAGCCCAAAAAGTGACTCTTAAGCTGTTGGGTATGCAGATTTAGGCCAAGTTGCTTATTGCTTATCTGAGTTTACTTATTTGCTTTCCATTGCTTATTTTTGCTTAGCTTGCTTATTAAGCGTAGTAGTTCATCTGTTTTTGTTTTGTTTTGCCTTAGCTTATTTGGCCCTAGAGTAGCATAGCAGATTAGTCATTTAGGACTTAGTGTAAAAAAAAGAAAATTGTTAACTTATTTAGCTTATTTTGTACTTATTTCTTAGATTTACAAAAAAGTTGCTTTTTATAATTTGCTTATCTTTGTTAGTTTTATAAGTTTAAAAAAAATTTCCAAAAAGGGAGGCCAAGGATTCGAACCCTGGACCTCCCTTATAGCACACACAAGTCTCACAAACCCACACACTTAACCAGCGGCACCAGCAGGGCCATCTGGTTAAGTTTCCCCTTAGTTTAATTATATAGTCTTTTTAGCCCATTTAGCTTATAAGCCCTTTTTGCTTTTTCCCAGCTTATTCAAATAAGCTGGCAATCAAACTTTAGTTTTCCTAGAATCAGCATAAGTCAAAGTACTTTTTGTAATTTTTTCACATTTTTCTCATTAAGTTTGCTATTTTTAATAATTTAATTTCATTAAATCAGTTTTTAATTCATAAAAAATAAAATAAAAGTCAAATAAATAAAATTCTTTTTTTCAAAATTTTCTTTTATCATTTAGGACCTAGGAAAAATAAATTTACGTTCGTAGGATTAAATTTTTAGGATTTCGATTTTTAAAGAACGAGATTATAATCCCGTTCTCGTTTTTTGTGTTTTAGCCTTATTCGCTTTCGTTTTTAGGTTTCCCTTATTCGTTTTGCATTTTAAGTATAGAATTAGAAATCCAATCAAAAAAATCTTAATCTATTCAATTCACGCGATCACAAACGTAACCAATCTTCAATTTACACCTCGTTGGGAGACGACCCGGGTAGATTTTTAAGGGATTGTGTTTTGGATAGAAACGAATATTTTAAAAGCCTCTCGGAATACTTAATTTAGCCTTATTATTTATATATTTATATAATTAAAAGGTTGAATTTAACCATACGATCAGTTGATAATGTGAGGATGATGATGGTGCTTTGCATAAAGGTGAGTCATAGAGAAGCTTGGTATAGGATTTAGTGTTTTTACTAGTTAAGTAGTGACGGGTCTATTAGGGTTTTTGAGTTAAGGTTTTGGTGTTTAGGGTTTCGGGTTAGGACTAGTATTTAGGGTATAGCATTTGATATGTTTAAATGTTGTTGCTAGGTGAGCTTGGTTTCGAAACTAGCTAGTTAAGGGTGCCGAGTGTTTAGGGTTTTCGTTAGTGTTTAAGGTTTTAGAATGATAACGAGCTAGGGGTTAGGAGTTTTGGACGAATTAGGTTTAAGATTAGACGTATTTAATGGTTGTGTATAATGCACTTGTAACTTGTATTAAGCTAGTGGTGCGAAATTCAAAAGAAAATGGTGGGAAAGTACCTATTTTGAATTCATGCATTATTGGATTTGTACATTGGTTTTAGGAGGGAAAAGATATTCAAATTTGATGTATTGATACTTGTATACTTGCCTTGATAACTTGTACATTTGTTTTGAATGGAAATGATACATGAGATCAGGGTTTTGGAATAAACGTTAACGTAAATTGTTCGTTTTATAATAAACGTTACGAATGGTATGTTAAATAGATAACGTATATGATAAAGTGGATATTAGCATATTGACTTGATATATTAGGACGTTTACTTGATATAAACGTAGATAGAGTTGGCATAGGTAGTTGCGTGAGCTCGTTTACTTTAGTTATGAAAACTACGTTGCATAATGGAATAAAGCAAAAAATTTCCCCGTAAAAAGGTGGTATATACTTTAATAGATGGATAGTACCTTGATGAAAATTTGAGGTTGTTATATTCCATTGGTGAAAATTTAGGGTTGTTACAGCACCGTCCTCGCAAAGGTAATCATTAAGAAAAGAGTTATGAGCCTTAATTTGCCATATTTCAGATTCAAGAAAATATGTATGACAATTAGTTATCTTTATGTAATTAATGCGTGTAGAAAAGAAAATTTAATCACAGTCAATTGCTTGAGTATGACTAAAACTCTTATCTTTAGTCAGGCATTAATATATATACAGTTTTGCCCTTATGAGCCTTTCTTCAAAAGAAACTCATTCTAACCTCACAGTTTAACTATTTGGTGAAAGTTCAATCAAGCTCAAAACATTGATTGTTTTTTAAGGACTGCATCTTTTCATTCATAATTCTAAGACATTTATCAGATTCAAGATATGATAATTCATCTTATTAGTTAGCAGGTTTATAATGACCCTTTAACTTATATTCTTCAGTATTGATATTAAAATATCACTCCATTGGTGAGGCATCCTTGCGGATTTATAAATGAGAGTTACATTATACTTTGGTTCGACATTTTCATGTTAAACCTCAGTATGACATCCGCAAGTAAATTCAGAAGGTTATGTATTTGGTTCTAGAATATCTTCAAGATCTTTAGATGCTCCCACTTACTTTTGTAAGCAGCTATAATTTTCCAATTACTTAGTACTTAAGCAACAATGAATTGTTCTTAATTTGGAAACACAAAACATATTTTACAGTTCTCATCTCTAGCTTGTTAATAATATGCTTCATAAGATATTAACAAATTTTAGAACTTTAATCAAGACATAATGGGATTCATCCCAATCCATGAATAGATAATGTCTTGAATACCTTCTAGGTTGGAACTATATTTAGTGTATCCATGACACACGCAACTTTCTAACCTTAATCGATTTTGGAGGTAGAGCCATTTAAGTTATCAGAAATCAAACGATATGAATACAGTTTGTTTCAACACATTAGACATACCATAATAATGTGATATTCTATGAGTATTGGAATTGTGAGACTTCATCAGAATTCCTTAGATAACTTAATTCTCTTTGGATCAAATACGTGTCAATTGGGTCGAGCCAAATTTGAATACAAAGTATTTTAAAACCATGTGCATGCTATAACATATGTTTCTTTGAATAGTACAATAACTCTATGTTCATACGTTTCAAGAAAACAAAATATGTGAAATATACATTACAAGTCTTTGAATAATTCAAGGACATCATGTTTATGTGTTAACAAGAAGACATAACAATTTTACTACCTACTTTATGTTATAAGTCATTGATAAATTCAAGGACTTTATAATGATGTATTAACAAGTAAACATAATTATACTATCTAAAGTAATTATGAATGCAAACTCTTAAGTTCATTAGTAATTTCAAGTTAATTCCATACTTCATAATTATGATTATATAATTAACCATAATTATGTTGACTAAAACATGTAGTCAATAAGTTGAAGTAGCTATATATTATATCTTGACATTTAAATGTAATAGGGCAACAAAATCTTGTGTGTTTAAGTCCTAGTAGATTTATTAGCTTTCTTACCTTGCGGTCAAGAGAAACCAATAATCATATTGTTATATGTTGTTCCTTGCACACAATTAAGATTTCTCCCACTTGTGTACGGGACAACATTATTTAATACAATACGACAAGCGCTCGAATGTATAAACAATATGATAGTGTCATAGATATTACAAGTAGATTTCGAATCATAATGTTTATTAAGGAATTGTGGATTATAATCTATAGATAACATTTTGGAAAAGCAACATCAACATGTTATCTTATAAAATAAAATGCAATCTTCCTTTAAGCAATGGTTGTTCATATTCAGAAAGTAATCAATTATTTCAAAGCAAGCTAGAAATAATATGGGTAACTAATAAGGAAATAAATCTTGTAGCTCCCACTGAATTTTGACAACCACACATGTATGTCTTTTCAGTAGTAAAACGCAAGGCTCCTACTGGTTTTGTCAACATTGTAAGTGTTACATCACTAGTATAAAGCAAATAGCGATTTATTTACTTTCCTGCTCTCTTAAAATGCCTACAAGTAGCAATGTACTTAGGTATTGAACAGAGTATATGAAATTCTACTTATGTAGATGAGGGACTAGCCATCCATGCTTTCATTAACTTGAACTTTTAGCATGCAATTCCTCCGTAATCGGTCTGCCTAGCCACAAGGGTGTAGCACTATAAGGAATGAATCGAGTCCAAGAAAAATACCTAGAATACCTACTAGCAATTTTCTTTACTCATTGCGGTTTAAACTTATACATTGTGACACGTGCAAGATGCCATAATTTTTGTAGCTATAGACAAAATGTTCTCTAGTTACATAAAATATTTTATCTTTCAAAGATTTTAGAACCGGAAAAGGGTAATGAAACATTGAAAGTGAGTTTAAATATAATTGAGAAAAAATCAATTATAACCCTATATTATTATTGTCAACCAATGAGAAGAGATAGGAGTAAGTCTTACTCTTTTTACCAGTAAAAGAGACTATGTTTGTATTTTTAAGAAAAAACAAACTTTCGTTTACGAATTATGTTGCAATAACAAAATTAATCAGAACATAAAAAGTTCAATTTAGTATTTTTGATAATTAAATTCTTAAAAGAATTAACTACCCAATTAATTAATAATAAGACTAAGATCTAACTTGACCTCCCACTTATTACCAGAGGTCTGACCAGCGTGTAAACAAGTAGGGAAAGAGGTAAGCGGCGTGCGCTAATTGCATTGTAAATGCAACTCTTAATTTTTTGAGATTTATGACATTAGTAACTCCTATAGTAATGTCAAGTGCATGTTTAGTCTCATCATATGCCTCAGGTCCAAGGTCTGACCAAGCATACTCATTTTAAGTCCACCAAAAAAAGAACATGCAAAAATTGACAGAGTTATTGACCTATGAAAAAAATTTGCCATAGGTTGGAAAGGCCATGAGGTCTAACCAGATAGGTCAATCCAAGTGCACGTGTTCTTAGTTTGCTTGGCATAGACTTAAAATTTCACATAGGGGTATACACAAAAGTTTTTATAAAATATGTGACAAAACCGTGTACAAAGAAGCATGAAAAACATCTTTGTAGCACAAGTTAAGAAAACGTTTTGTTAACTTTTAATCTTGACACCATCCTTTCAAAAGTTCTCGGTAGCTCCATTTGAAAGCACAAAGACGCGGAGAAGCGGGTCAGCGCGAAGCTTATTAAAAAACCCGACTTCTTTAGGGAAAACAACCCGCCTTATACCTCTCTTATAGTTTGTTCACAATGGGTGAGCCGATTTACCGTTTGATTAACGATGTATTTAAAAAAAACTTTTAACTCTCCAAGAAAACAAGTTTCATAGTTTAATGTCCGTATTTATTTGTCCAAAACCTAGTTTTACAAATAACACATAACAAGTTACTAGGAGTAAATAATTATGTGTGTAATTTCACAAAAAAATTTAAATCAAGTTTCTCTTTAAGTATTAGTCCGTTTAGAGTTTCAAAAAATCTTTTGCATATAGTTATAAGTTACAAGGAGTATAAGCACATAAGCATATAAACAGACATAAAAATGGGATGAGGTGAAGACAAACTCTATTTAGAAAGTAGTAAATCACATAATGTCCCGAGATCTCACAAGTGTCTTCCCCAAACGAAGAACCAAAAGACTCTCACTGGGTTTTCTGCTAAAGTGCCTAGATCGCTACATCCATCATATAATATGATTGCGTGAGTCTTAAGGCCGGGATAATGAAAAGAATATAAGACTTAACACTCTCAATTAACTTTTAATTTTAAATCTATTCTTATTCAATCTATATTAACTAGTAATAAAGCAAGATTCTAGGTTTTTATTTATTTTTTATGGCAAGAATTGCATATTGTTGCCATAATTTTCAGTCAAAACAATCAATAAAAGTTTCCTTATGCAGTTCTAGCATGTTTTATAAGTGTGTAACCCATAACACCAAACGAGGTTGGCTTGTGATGCCATTGTTGGGATTTTACAACTAGTAAACCATGTTTACTATGAGTACGTAGCGGATTGGATCTAGTTTGATATTAAAGATTAACATACAAATAAGGCAAGAAAAACTAACCGTTATGTTTAATGACAAAAGTCAATTAAACGAGAATCTTGATCTTGTAACTTAGTGACTAAGTTGTCACCTCTACGGTTGCTCGCACAACACGTCAAACAAATATGCCAAGATGTTAGTCTTTACTTCATGTCTCACGAACACCGAGTGTTGCACTTATCTTGAATCAAAAATCACAATTAACCTTTGTATATGAACCGAAGACCACAAACCCTAATTAGGGTTTATGCAATTTCGGTTAAAATGAAATTCAAGAAATCGAAACCCTAAAGGTTTTAAGTCGTCGTCACTCTTGGAGAACTAGTAAACCGAATCTCCTTGATCCTACTGTGATCTAATCAAACTTGTGGGATACCAAATCACACCACGGAACCTTTTTAGGGTTTACCAAAATTCGAAACAAGAAGGAAAAGAAAACCGAAAACCTTTTGAGAAAGGTTTTGAAAATTAGTTAGGGTTTTTGGAGAGGGGAGGGGAAACTGAAAATCAATTTAGGTTTTTAGGGATTTTTAAATGAATTAATAATGAGCTAGGGTGAGGGTGTTTATATAGGCACCTAAAACCTAGTCCTTGGTGAACAAAGAAACCATAATTCATTCCTTATTCCAATTCCTCCACCTCCTCAATTCTAAATCGACACAAACACCCCCTCTAAAAACTATAGGGGCTGACCATCACAAGGCACCCCTTTGGGTTTGGGTTTTGTCAATTTATGTCCCTTCGGTTTACATATTTAAATAACCGTTAAGTTAGTTATAAATTATAAAGACTATTTAAATATATTACGTGAAGTATATTTAACAATAAACGTATTCTATGTATCTTAACGTGTGTGCCCCCAATAGGCTTACGTACTATAGTCGCATAACACGTGGATCCAACTACAACATTCCAACAAGCTTAACAAAGAGCAATGTGAATAATGCAATGCTCCAAATCCAGCAAAAGGAGTTACAGTTACGATGTATGTATAACCAAGAACCTTAATTTGGTTGTTTTCATTTGTTTTTTCAGAAAATCAGTTCCTTGTGATCATTTTCCTATTTCTTATGGTTTGTGTAGCAATTAAATAGTTCTCTAAGAACTTATTGATGAATAATACATGATTATATCTAAGTGACGAACTATAGATTATTAAAAGTTTGTTAAAAGTATGGGATTATATTGAGTTAATTACATAGATCGTCCTTGTGGTTGTCCCAAAATTACAAGTTTCATCCTAAAAGTTTGAAAATCACACTGATCGTCCCTGTATTTGTCCGTTTTTAGTTGACCGGTCCTTTGACCTTTTTTCTATCTATTTTTCTGTTAACAGCAGTGAAAATGACTAATATACACTCAGAGACCATTTATGTAACACTTTTTATTTTTTCCAATTTTTTTATTTTTTATTTTTTATTTTTATTTCTTTTTCCAGATTTTTTTTATTTATAACAATATTCAATCATAAAAACACCATCACGCCACCATTGTTTCCGGCCACCTCCATCGTATCTTTGAGCTTCAACCTCATTTTTTAACGGCAACCGCCTAGTAATTCCGACCACACACACATGAATATCATCTTATCCAAAAAAATACAAAAACACCCATCTAGAGTTGGTCATCTTCGACTCAGTTAGAACTATGTGGGCCCGGACTAGACTCAACACCAGAAGACTCGTTGTCATCATCTCTAGACTCACCATCATAGCTCTTGCTAAAAAAATGTGTCCTTGATCTCAACCTACCCGTCACTTGGGCTTTAGCCGGAGAGCCACCAGACAAGCTACTTCCTCTTGAACTCTTCCCTGGTCTATAACCAAAATTTAGAAAATAAGTAACCCTAAACCACCCCCATCAAGTGATAAAGCACTTGTAATATCTTTATCACGATCTTCCCTAATAGTTGATCAAAGGGTACTTAATAGATCCCTAATATCCCCACTGTCCACCGGCGTCCACCGCCGCCCTAAATCAAACCTCCACCGTCGGCGTCCTTCGCTGCCCTAAATCAAACCCTCGCCATTGACTCCACCCTTATTACATTGTGTTTTTTCTTTTTTAACATTTAAATGTTCTAGTTCTGAATTTCAATCTCTAACTCGCCATCGATGTGTCACGAGTTGGTGTTAGATCAGTGTGGTTACGATTTCAAGTTTCTGCTTAGGTGTGTAGTTGTTTGGTGTTTAGAGGTTATAGGTGGTGTGGCTTGATTAAATTTTGGGGGTTTTGTTGTGTGATTTTGAATGTGATGTTGATTATTTTGGATTAAAAGCGTAGGTGTTGTTGTTGTTCTTATTGTTGAAGGTGTGTGTACCTCTGTGTGATTGTGTAAATGAGGCCATGAAGGGGATAAATTTAAACAAATATAAAATTAAAAAGAAATTAATTAAATGGAGGAAAAAGGTAAATGTATTATTTATTTCTATTTTTTATTTAACAAAGAGAAAAGGTATATGTGAAATGACTAAAGTACCCTCGCCGTTAACAAAAAAATAGATGGAAAAAAGGTCAAAGGACCGGTCAACTCAAAATGGACAACTACAGGGACGATTAATGTAATTTTTGAACTTTTAAGACAAAACCTGCAATTTCGGGACAACCACAAGGATGATCTATGTAATTAACTCGGATTATATTGGTTTGTCACTTATAAAGTATAGGTGTCCCTTCCCTTTTTTTAAGCTAGCAAATATGGACTGAGTTATACTCCTAGCTTGTGGCTTCGTGAAACATAGTATGGGATGTGTTCATATGAAACATCATCTAAGGCTTCCTATTAGAACCTTGTTAGGTACATTTTAAGGTGGCCAGGTGTCCTAATACGGTCATTGGGATACTCCGATTATACC